>OZ018328.1:107475923-107588423 GCA_963969495.1 Ceratothoa steindachneri
TCTATTTGCTCCACCACTCTTCTTTCGTGTTCTTGATCAAAATCTTCATTTTCCTCAGGTGAGATATAGAACACTTTTTTCCCAGTGATTCCGGAATGCGATTTCTATTTATTGGTGCTCCATGGCCTCTCCCTCCGTTTTTTTGTGATCACGATATTGTGTCTTGGCTGTCTTTTTCCTCTGCCTTGTTGGGTTAATTTCGCAATTTATAGCTTCCACGAAGCGATCTTATCTTGCGTTTCTTTCCACTGTTGTTGCGTTTATCAGATCCTCTTTCAGCTGATTTAGGCGTGTTCTATCCCCTCTTTGCAGACCATTGTGCTCTATGGTTTTCCTCAAGGAGATATATTGATATTATAGGTTCTCAATCTGTTCTTTTATCAGAGATTGTGGTATGGTTTTATAGTCCGAAATTTGTACGTGCCTTTTATGAGCTTTAACTAGTGCCTCCATCAGTTTTTCTAATTCTTGATCTATCTCCTCCAAAGTAGCTTCAGTAAGATTTCCCTGTTTGAGTTTAGCTAGGTCCTGTGCATATCCAATCTAATTGGCTTTCCTATACTACTTCCTGGGGGGGACATTCCATTTGTATGGGATCCAGTGATAACGTCATTACGATTATTTCGTGATCGCTTGTTGAAGGTGGTCCTCTTTCTATTAGATACGAGTAGGTAAATTATAAATTTAGTGTTGCCAACACTATATCTTGTTTACTGGCTCTCCTGGCTCCAATGTAAGTTGGGAAATCAGCGCCTATTCGTTCCATTATTCCTTTTTCGAGAAGCAAGTCTAGGTTTTTCCTGGCTTGTTGAAATACCTAGTATATCCCGATGATCTACTTCGAGCGTTCTGGTGGCCCCTAAAAAATAGCCTGATCTTTTCCGCCGAACACTTCCAAAACGTTATGTTGGAGCAAAAAGTCCCTTGCCAAGTACGCTTCATCTAGATCTCTAATTTTTTGGAAACTTGCATCTTTCCTGATTGCTATTGCCGCACCCTCATAGGTTGTCGCAGTTAAATATTTTTATTTTGTTCGTTTCCAGGTTTATATTTAATTAATTTAACAGAATTATTTCTAGGTCTAGCTTTAAATACGTATTACTTAGTGAGAATTTCTTCTCGTTCCATCCTGCTACGTTATGACAAATCATTTTATTTTTTCTAATGTTGGCCATTATTTCGTAGGCTTTTCTATTAAGCTTGATCTTCTTTCTGCTTTGTAATACTCTCGGACTATTGGTGATTTAGATTTGCCGCTTCGTTTCTTTTTAATTCTTCCCTTTTTAGTGTGTAACAAAGGTCTTTTGGGATCTCTAGGTTGCAGCTAGTAACTATTTTGTGTAGCTCTCTTTCTTTATATGAGCTTTCAAATTCATATTTGTAGTCTTTTTTTTATTCCCTAAATCAATTCCTTATTGTTTTGTGGAAATGGTCTTCCTTCCCAGGCGAAGAATCTTAAGCTAAATTCTTGAGTTTCCTCTTTCTTCTCCTCGCTCTCTTCCGTTTTGGATTCCTCACTTGTTTCCTCTTGAGCTATTGCCCGTGGGATTTGTTTAATCTCTTCTCTACTGTTGTCTATCTGGACACATTCAACTTACATGTTTTCTTCTTGATGCAAGTGTGCCTTTTTCCTAAGCATTGGATCTCTTGACTCTATTGGTTTGGGTCCCGGAGTTTTTCTGTGTTCGTGGTCGTTGGTTCTTCTTGTACTTGGCTTGCTTTTGTACGTTTATATTGTATACTTCCTATGTCAGCTGAGGGGGTTTCTCGGGGAACCACATTTCGTCTAGACCATTATTCTTTCGCATTAAATTTAGTTCTTTCTTATACGATCCTGAGTTCCTCACGTTTAATACATGGGCGTGCAAAATGCAAACCAAAATATTCAATGATTTTCCGTTTGATTTCTATGATGTTTTTGGCTGGTTGTGTTCTTTCTGCCGTGGCTTTCTCTACTTTCGCAAAGGTGAGGTTTTGTCTTTCTTATTCGGCTATCGATTTCTCTTTCTTTTTCTTAGCGAAGATTTCTCTTTTTATTGGGCATGTCATAGCCATGGTGCGGTGGTTTCCACCACAGTTAAGACATTTTTTTCTTTGAGTGTTGCATTAGCGCTACGTGTGCTTCTTCCCGCTGCACTCTGAACACCATTAAATGTCCTTTTGCGGGCAATCTCTGGTGTTCTGTTTTTCCATCGCGAAACAATTGAAAGACGTCTGCACGCTAATGAAATCTTGACTCTTTATTTGCTCTGGAGGTATTTTTTTAAATTAAAAGCGAGTAGTCCTGTTTCCTTGGCCTTCATCGCCATGCTTGTCTGCAGAAATTTTAATTTAAATACATGAATGTATTCTTCATTGTTATTCCAATTAATAAACTTGACCACTTCTTTAATTTTAGCCCAATTTTGTGCCCTTTCTATTTCTTATATTTCTTGTGCACTATAGTCTTTAATCCAAAAGTCTATCTTTCTACAATAGACTGCTTTTTGTGGCTCTATATGTGGCGGAACCTTGGGTTCTAGTCCATTTTTTTCTAGTTTCTCTGAATCACTCGCGACATCTTTTTCGTTCTTGCATAGGTCAATGTATTAATTTGACTAATCAAGTAGTCTGACTAAGATGACTCCTAGGTCGCCATATACTATTCTAAACACGTTAGTCCTATCGGGTTTTAGGGCACTTTTTATGACGCGGAAAGGAACTCGTTTGGCGGATACCATTTTGAAGTTATCCGATCTTCATTTTTCTTGTTTCCCTTCATCTAGAAGAAAAGAAAAAAAAGGAGAGGAAGAGTGGTTGAGGATGGATAAAAAAAATATTGTTTTATCCGGTTATTCTTCCGGCTTATTCAGCAAGCAAGTCAGTTTCCCTACCTATCTACTTAACCCTATCTCTAGCAGTTTTCGCTCCCATCTTAATTAAGGCCGCCGCTCACACGGGTACTAACCCATCCCGGGCTAAGTTTTTGCCTGCGCTGAGTTAGCCCCCCGGTTCAGATATGGCTCCTGCTCAATAGGTTCCTATGGAGTCTTAGCTTCCCTAGTCAGCTTTCCCTAAAAGGTGTCTTGTCCAAGTCCTGTCAAACAGTCGAAGTCTCTTCACAATCTCCTTTTCCAAGAGGAAAACGATGAGTCTCGCTTCAATCAATTAGGAGGTTTGAACGCTGTGCGAATATCATGCGAGAAAAAAATCTTTAATATCTGCTAGACTAGCACCAGGGAGAAGTCAGGCACAGGGTCATGTGCCTGCTGTAGAAGTAATGAATGGCCTTATCAACCAACCTAATCTTCTTGAATGAAATAAAGAAGTCCTTCATTTTCGACAATGCGTGCCAACATTCCATATCCAAGCAACACCAGGCGCTATTAACCAGTCACAAGATATATGAATGAGAAAGTTAGATCTTCTCTTAAGGTAGACGACCACCTTCCAGTCAAAAATGTCAGAAGCTGGAAAATGAATCGGCTCTGGAACAATGTTGTTTGAACTAATTCACATTAAGCACAGCTATCCAACTCTTTGATCTGTTTGACTATAGGACCTGTTCCTTGGTTTGAACATGTAGTCTCCTAGTAAGGGTGCCTACCCTTCAACTCCCCAAAGAAGAGGAATGGTCTCGTATCTGTGTCATCACGTTAGCTTTCCGGCCCACATACTATTGTGGTTGGGTTGCGATACCCTTATTTTGCCTGCAGTGTTGGCAGGGCAGACGCACCCACCATGATCTTCTGAAGTCAGGTAAGTAAAAGGGAACGGAAGGAGATGTGCCTCTACAGATACTCTCAATTAACTCTTGATCCACTAAATTCCATGAAGGAAAAGGCCCACTAGGTCTACGAAGAAGAAACCGCTCTGTTCCTCCTGGAAGAAGACCCTCACTAAAATGGCCGATGATGGCTTGTAGGTAAAGCACTGAGGACTATTGGTACGGAATTCGACGGGGGCGCTTCTGCCTTTGACGGCTTAGTAGGGAAGGTCTGGCTCGGCGCTCAAACCTTTCCTGCCTCCTGATTCTGAATCTTTGGATAGCGGGGTGGATTCTTGCGTCCTTGGCGTGGTCTGCCGTCCTTAAGCGAATCACCCAGGCTCAGGCAAGGTGGAAGAGCCAAAAATCCATTTCGCTATCTCCTTTAAGGTGGCATTCTCGGAAGAAGTGTCGTTGAGGTGATCGATTGCACCTTCCTGCGCGTTTCCTCCTCCGATGATGTAAGTGGCGAATAACGTCTGGGTAAGTCTAGGGACCTCCGGTCAGCTCTTATCTGACCATGATGTCCTTCAATGAATAGTTTACTATCTCCCTGGCATACACTATCGTTTTTACTAAGTTCCGAGTAAGGTGTGGTGTCTCCCGCATAGCTGTGCCAGTGACAGCCCGAAGAACTCTCCACTTGGCACTCCGTTGAGTTATCCACATTGACCAAGCGTGGCTTCTCCAAAAAATAAGGTCTGCTGACCAAAATGTCGCGTGCCTTCACTTATTCTGATTTACGACCTTACGACCTTCAAAACTTTAAAATAATTTTTGGAGTAACCATGGGGGGACCTTGGTATAGCCACATATCTTAGCATAGCATACTAGAGAACAGCCCAGCCTAGCATAGTTGAGTACTATTTAGCATAGCCTAACCTAGTATAGCCTAAAAAAGCCTAGCCTAAACTTATCTAATATAGCATAGTATATCATAGCCAAGCATAGCATAGTATAACCTAACACTGTTTTAGCCTAGTATAGTCAAGCATACCAAACATAGGATAGCCTAGCCTAAAATAGAATAGCCTAGCTGTGCTAGGCCTAACCTAGCCTAGCTTACTATAATCTAGCTAGCCTAGTATAGCCTACTTTATCATACCTTAGCTTAGTATAGCCTAGCCTGGCTTAGTAGACCTTAGTCTAACCTAGCATATTATAGTGTAGCCTAGCGCAGCCTAGCCTAGTATAGCCTTGCCTAACGAAGCATTGCCTATGTAGCCTAGCCTAGCTTAGCCTAAGCAGGTATCGCTTAGCATTGCATGCCAGAGCCTAGCCTAGCGTCGAATACAGTAGCCTAGCCTAGTATAGTAAAGATAGAATAGGCTACTATAGCCTAGCCAATATATCCTTACATCCGATAGCCTAGCCTAGCGTAGCATACTATACGCTAGCTTGGTATAGTCTATCCTAGCATAACAAAACCTAACATAATATAGTCAAGCGTATCATATTATAGCCAACCTAATATATCCTAACATAGCAGAGCAGAGCCCTCCCTAGCCTATTATATTTTAGCCTACCCTAGCATAGCATAGTATAGCCCTATCTAGCTTAGTATAGCTTAGCATAGCCTAGTATAACCTAGACGAGCATTAACTATCCTAGACAAGTATAACCTATAATATCCTATTATACCCTAGTCAAGCATAGCTTAGTATTGTATAGCCTAACATACTAAATGATATCCTAGCATAGCATTTTATAGCCTAAATTAACATAGTATATTTTACCATTGTACATTATATCTTAGCATAGCTTAGCATAGTATAGTCTAGCCTATAATAGCCTAGCAGAGTATAGCATATTCTAGGCTTGCCTAGCAGAGTATAGCATTTATAGCTAGGTCTAGTCTAGCAGAGTTACGGCCGAATAGTTATGATGTTATTGCTAAAACAAAATATTGTTAGAATCGGCCGAATAGTTATGATGTTATTGCCAAAACAAAATAATTCCTGGGGTAACCTTGGGAGGATTTTGGCAATTATAGCATTCGAAGGAGAATGTAAAATAACATAAGGTTTTCCAATTTTGCTAAAATTGGCCGAATACTTATGTTGTTATTACAAAAAATAAGCAAAACGGGGACCGACCGACCGAAATAGTGAGATGTAAAGTCGCTCGCGATTAGACTTTCACGCGACTAAACAACGGGACATCCTCGGCATCCTACCGAGGAAGAAAGCTAGGCCCTAACACTTACGGAGCAACTCTTCCTCCTCACATATGGGGTCCCGAGGCTGGACTTATCAGTTATTGCCTGGCCTCCTACCGAATCGGCATGACACCACCGCTGCGCCCGGGAGAAACTATCTTAGACTTCCTTCTCTTCTATTTATTATGCGGGGGTTCGTAGAAGTGCGGGGTTTGTACTCTCTTCTCTCCCCCTCGTGCAGTAGCTTCAAGGCCTGGTCCATCTCTGAAATGGAGAAAGACCCGAATACTTGTGATGTCCCTCCTGAAGTAGGATTGCCGCCAGCCTTCCCTTTAATTCTTCGTGGCCTGTGTCCACAGAGGCGAATCTTGCCCGAGAGCGGAGTTAGGTTCTGGGCTATTTTACGCCAAGCTTTTGTCTTATCGCTGAGATACTCCGCTGTCTGGGGCGGGGGTACCTTGCATTCCCGTCTTGCATCAGAAAGAGCTTCCATTCAGCCAACTCCACAAGTCGTCGAGCATGCCCCTTTCGTGGACTCAATACGCTTGTGGCTAACCTACAACTCTTTGGGGCCGGGATACAACCCCCCAACAGAAATATGCGGGGAACCAGCTTGCCGGCACACAAGAATGTCACAATCCTTATATCCTTGTATAGGGGCTGAGCACATGAGGTCTGCCGCTCATAGCCCCCCTTCATTATAAGAGGGGCAAATGCACACTCCGTCATCAAGAAATGGCAAAGGGGAGATCTCCTTACTAGTTAAGGCTGTTGGAAGGGAAGCCCAACCACCACTAGGCGAGGTGCCATGTTCGGGTTACTAAATCTGTAGGGACCACAGGCACCACTCTATGCCATTAGAACTTATTTGCACGTTTGGGTAAACTTTTAAGGACGTATTTTACTCTGGAACGTTGCGAGGTAATAGACTGAATTTTGCGATTTATTAGTGATGATAATTAGTTTAACTATATTATTTAAATATGCGAACATATAGTAACACATAAAGGATAGACTATGTACTTTAACGATAATTTGTACAGAAAATTAATCAGTTGAAGAGCTACGATGATAAAGTGACTATGGGAACGACTGATGATCTACTCAAATAGCGAAATGAAGACTATTGGACCGAGGATGAGGTGAGTGATGAAGATTGTTCAGGTGTGAATATCAAGCCAATCTCTATCATTCAACCCCCAACTCACCACCCCTCCATGAAGATAGCTGCAACCTTTTCTCCTCCGCTACACTCACATAAATATAAAAATAGTCCAAAGTCAAATAAGGAGCTTTAAGCAGAAAAGTCTGAAAAAGTATTAGACGGCCATCAAAAAGTATTAAAAAATGCTAATGAAATAAAACTAGCCGGTGGATGGGTATATATATTTATAGAAGCAACGAAACTTGGACTATAAAAAACTTTCCTTTTTAAGAAATTCATAAAGAACTCGAGGACAAACTTAGAGAAAACTTAAAGCTATATATAAAGTTAAGAATTATATCCGACTCCTTTAGCTTTATATTCCAGGGCTTAGTAAGAATGGTCTTCCTCACACATTATACATATACACATCATAGATCTATATAAACACATATAGATGATACACCGAATCGGCTGCTTGTTATGTTTCCGTACAAGCAAGTACAAACGTTCCACAAACTAGACAAATATACCCAAACCGGCTGAGATGGCAACAAACACGCAAAACAGGGCACAACTACGATCGAATACCCAACAAATTCGAATAATTATGCTATAAACAAGTACCTACGTGTCACAAACGCGAGCAAACCTACAATACGCAAAAATGTACCACAAGCACGTACATACATGACACAAACACACACATATGACAACCATTACTAAAACCCCCAGATCGAAAACTTTGATGAAACACAGGCTTTATGTTACCCTTTCTTTCCTTCGTACTCTTACATGCAGGACTCCAAAATTGGGGTCCTAGAATAATCTTGTGGAAAAACTGACAGTGGAGTTGTTTCGACTCAGATCAAGATTACGAAGCTGCCTATTTTGTCGAAGATCAGCCAGGATGGTATTGTAGTATATTAGGATCTAAAATCGATTGTACTAAATTCTTTATTCATTTAAAGTTAGGTTAGGTTAAAAGAGTTTTATTCTGAATTTAGGAGTGCCCGTGACAGAAACTTTCAAACCGGAAATCAGAGGATAAAGCACTGCTTATACTCGCGTTTGTCTAAAGTTACCTTATGACGCAACTGCATTACTTAAACAATGTCCATTATGAAGTTTGAATGCGTAAGATGCGGATGTTCTTTTAACAAAAAATTTCCTTTCAACTAAACGATACTGAAAAAAAAAATTGCCAATTTTCTTTACAAAATGAGGCTTCTAACGGTAAACTTTGGCATGCCTTAGTCGAAATTCGCGTTCAAATAGAGTCGGTTTGATTCCGAGATTTTACAGCATTCGAGGAAAAGCTAAAGGACTAAAGAAAGCACATAACTAAATCCATTAATAATATGTACGTCTCGAAAAATTCTCGAATGTATTATTTGTATTAGATCTGTAATACAAATACGGGTAATGGATTCTTACTCTCTTAAAGAGTAAGAATCGCTATATATGAAAAATCATTTGCAATGGAATCTTGCTATTCCTTTGTTTTTTTCCATTATATAAGTTAAATCTGTTCAAATTGGCATTCATTCGATTTTCTTTGTAAATTTAAAAAATACGTGGAAAGACTTGGCATTTGATTTTCTTATATCTGCGAGCTTTACCTCTTAAATAAGTTTGGAGTTTGCCCCGTTACTCCCACCATTAACCAATTTCATGTTCACAACTTCTACGAACTCTTTTTCTAGGTCTTTATGTCTAAAAGTGCAGAACTTATTTCTTTCTCCGATCTTCTGTCATTTATTCTGTCATTATTGGCCATTATCTCCACGTCAGAACTTTCGTTTTATTCTACCCGTCACACGTGTTTGCGTTATTATCAAAAGCCACACGAAAAACATGAAACTAAAAATCTTGTTGAGAACTTTAATGTTTCTTCATGGATTACGTCTTGTAATCCGAGAAATATTTGGAATATCAATTTAAATAAAATTAGAGATACTGCAGAAAATATGTATATTATCCTTACTATTTTCTCGAAAATTGTATATAAATTCGCCCCCTCCATACAACACATTTACACACAAAGAAAATTACACTTACTTTTACGTTTATCTTATATTTTTTCCTGAAATACTGAAAAGTTCTGTTGTGATTAAACGTGGGTCGAGTATATGTAAAAGAACAGCGGGTGACGTCATTATTGACAAATTGACTCAATTTTTCAATGAGTCAGACAAAGCTATGTTCCAGACGACTGGAATTAAGCCATTATCATGATGCTTTTCAAGAGTGGAGACATTATAAACCTTGCAAATTATCACCCACTAAAAGATATTGTGAGGAGATGCTTCTCGAAGGACCAGCGTGAGAGGTAGGCCCCGGAATACCCCTTTCAACCCCTTCGCTCCAAACCATGTGCTCCTTGGCGTGAGAATTTTAGAATCATCGAGAATAAGCAGTCTCGAGTGACCCAGCTGTATTTGCTTATGCGGGATGCACCTCGCTCTACCTACCCTGCGATAACGCCGAATTCTCGCCCTCATGCCTCACAGGCATGTCTATTCTCCCGCGAGCGCGGCCGTACCAACCCAACCTCATTTCTTGAGGCAAACTTCGCTGTTCGATGCAACTCGTTATCTCGAAATAAGTTTGCATAGACTGACGTCGAGAATCCTCTGGGGACGGCCATGCCCTAGGGCTATCTAACCGACCAACCACCTGGCTATTTAACCCTGCGTCTGCCATTCATCGAGAAGATTGAGAGTCTGCCAGTCACTCCGTTCACATCGTTTTTTTCTGTTCCCCTTGGAAATCTCACAACCCTTGTTCGAGTCGTACCTCGTCGTTAAGATCTTACCAGCCGATCACCCTTCGTGAAGCTTTGGCCCCTGTTCAGAGGAAAGCTTATCGAGTCACCTTCTTCCCGGAGAACTGTGCGGCCGCGGCCATCCTCATCTTGCCCCCTCCTCCACTTCAAGACTCCCGTTCCTCGTGTCTGAGACTCCCTGCCGAGCCGCAGAACCGTCTCGTGTTTGAGATTCCATCTCTCTGGAGCAGAGAAAATCTCATTCTTCAACAAGGAGTACTCAAAACACTCATCTATGAGTCCTCCTCGTTAGGACTCACAGAAGTATCTCCTCGAAAACCTGTGTCGTTGGTCTTCCGCCTCCGCACGCCACTAAGCTTCAAGGTAAAGCGATTTTACGTTGTAATTCCCTGATTACCCCCCCCCCCCATCAATCGGCACCTGCATCCCCTTTTGAATTGACTCCCAGCTCAAACTTAAATAATATCCATTGGTCGAATTAATGATAATTTTTCACTCCCCACTTAGCTCTATCATATTGTAAACTGTCACCATCGAATTAATTATCCTTATTGAGCAATTTTTTACCTTTTTGTATATATATATATATATATATATATATATATATATATATATATATATATATATATAAATTATATTTTGGGGTCTTGACCTTTATATATCCTTTGAACTGCAACTTGGCAAACCATTAGATAAATGCCGGTCAATCGTAAACGCACTCTAAAAATCAACAGGGAGACCTTCTACTCCTTAATTGCCCCCTAGCATATAGCAGACGGCCTCGGGTCGGCTATCTACCCGTGCTTTATTTGTTCCTTGGGAATCTGATATGTAGCAGGAATATGAAGACCCAGGTGGTTACACTAATCATTTATTTGCCGGGCGTTTCGGACCTTTACTAGGACCATCTTCAGCGACTGTGTCGACTAATGGGAAGGAGAAGGAATATTAACGATAACAGTTAAAAGAATGCATTAAATAATGGCTAAAAAAGCGGATGAAGACAAGTTAAAATAATAAAATTGACAATTATATAGACTAAAGTAAAAACACAAATAAAAATATATAGAATTAATTAATACTATCGAGTGTCATTTAAAAAAATAATAGAATGAAGTGAAGTTATAACATAAACTGACTTGAATATCAAATATTAAAGGTAACTGGAGTAAACAATACAATAACCTATTATATTAAATTATAAAAAACAACAAAAACTCCGAAAACAAATTAGAATGAATTAAAAAGAGTGACTAACCTTTATTGTGGGAGTTGAAAAATCAACTAACTAAAGATATATAAACTACTAACGAGATTTGTTCGGTTTGTCGGTTGGCTAGTTAATCTATTGAAGTGTTGATTGATTATATAGTGAATAGTTTAACTGAGGAGGAGTAATTATTTAGGTGTGGATTTATTTTATTGATGTACAGTGACTTCAAGATTTTCAAATTGAGAGAAGTTAAAGCTGAAGATAATATGGTAAATGAATCAGAATTAAGAGGATGATGGTGAAACTCAGTGTGTTGCCTGATGGAAGAGGCTTCAGGTTTAGAGATGGGAATACCAGTCCTATGAGACAAACCTAAGTGCTTTGCGATCCTGCATTTGAGTTGTAAGCCAGTTTAACCTACATAACGACTGTGGCAGGTCGTACATGTATAATTGTAAATTATACAGGATCGTAGGCCCAAAGGGATTTGCTCCTTATGGAGAAAAAAAGGAATTTAACGATACAGGGTTGGCATTTATACAAATTAATTGGCATTGAGGGAAATGATTGTTGAGGGTAGAGTTTAACAAACTCCTTCTCTCTACCCTCAACAATCATTTCCCTCAATGACAATTCATTTGTATAAATTCCAACCCTGTATCGTTAAGTTCCTTTTTGCAGCTCTTCAGAAGGAAACATTTGCAAGCGCTCAGAAGAAGTGCCCCACCCTTCAGCCAGTGTAGGAAAAAGCGAGAAATGAAGAAAGAGGATCTGCCCGGGGTCAAAGGGAGGTCGACTACCTCGATAGTGACGGACTCCTTTTTCGCTCCAGCTCGGTTGAGGATAAATTCACAACTCACTCTTTATGTATCCCCCGTTCGCATGTTCCCCAAGTCTTCCGACTTGCCCACGATGGATTACTGGATGGTCATTTTAGCCACAATAAAACCGCTCAGAGAATTTTTCGTTATTTGTTTTGGCCCAGTGCTGCCAAAGAAATTGCAGGAGTTTTGCAGGTATTGTGACGTTTCTCAAAAGACTACAGCAAAAGGGAGAAAGCCACCTGCCCCACCCCAGAAGGTCATTTTGAAAAGTTATGCCATGCCCAGCCCTGAGAATGGCATCAGTACCTGCCAGTTGCCTTGTTTGTCTACCGAGAAATCTCCCACAGAACTTTAGGATTTGCCCCCTTTGAACTTTTGTATAGCCGAAACGTCCGAGGCCCGATAAGCATATTAAATGAACTTTTTGCCAATCCCCGCCTGAATAAGGAGATGAAATCCTCGTATTTTTACTCGTTAGACCTTAGGAACCGCCTGGAAGAACGGGCCGAAATAGCTTACAAAAATTCGGACCTCAACCTGGAAAAGTATAGGACCTATTTTGACGTTAAGTCAAAAGAAAGGCGATTCAAGCCCGGTGACGAGGTGCTGCTCCTCCTAACCACAGAGAAAAATAAGCTATTGTTCCAATGGAAAGGCCTCTTCCCAATCCTAGAAGCGCGCGGCCCCGTGGATTACTTAATACAAACCCCCTCAGGTAAAAACTGTTTCATGTGAATATGCTTAAGGGCTACCACTGCCGAGCCTGCATTTTTTTTTAATTGTCCTTGATGAAGAGGCAGTAATGGATGCCTCTTATTCCTCTGAGTCTCTTAATTTAATTCAAATTGCAAGTGTCGAGTCTGACAACAACTACCTTCTTCCTTCGCTCCCCGGTTCCCATGAAAGCTCCGTCCCGAAACTTGACTTAATTCCCCAGCTGGAACCTTCTCAGAAGACGAAATTGATTCTTTTGTTGACCGAATTCTCGGATGTAATCTCGGAGAAACCTGGCTGCTCTATCCATTTTGAGCATGATATAACCATAACCACCTATGAGCCTATCTGCTCTAAACCATACCACTTGCCCGTTCACTTGCCTTCTGCTTTTAACTCCTAAGTAGAAAACCAGCTAAAATTGGTGTCGTGGTATTGCAAGGACCGAGTGGTGGTGTACGCATAGGTTTGTTGCGTACTTCAAAAACTCCTTGATTACGTTTTCTCTAAGAGTTCTATATTTTATTATTATTAGGTTATTTTAATCTTTGAGGATTTATAGTGCCATGCTCAGCGTTTCGAGGATTGAATTAAATACTTCTGAGAAAATAGAACTTTAATTATTACATAAAAATGTAAAAAAAGTTAAATCTAACAAAACAAATTATACAGCTATGAATTAAACAAGTTTAAGTGAGAGTTACTAATTTAAACAAATGAATATAAAATAAAGGTTGATCCAAAGCTCACTTTAATATTGAACGCTAATTGACCTTCAAAAAATTAATGGAATTTATTTACCTTTAAGAACAACCACACGTGAGCCCGGCTGGGGACTGACCTTGGCCTAAATTTAAACATGGACGCAAGAATGTTTTTTTGCTGCCAGACGCGTGGACTCGTTCACAGACAGACACTCCAGATGTTTGACTGGCACGTGGTCAGGTTTGAAGAACCAGATTATTTGGGTGCGGGTGACGGATGGCGTTAAGCACGTTGTCTTAGTCCGATGATTTCAACAACGTGACAGGGAAAGTATGCTTCTTCCAATATTCTGGTTAATCTTAGAATGATTCGCATTGACGAGCGATGAGAAAACAAGTGAATCCTTTGACGAATGAGGAGTGTTTGAAGAAGTTTACTTTGGGGTATTCTTCAATGGCAAGGACTATCTCATGGTTTTGTTGTAAACCAGAATAGGGGGTTTCTCTGACAAGAGATAGTTGAGCTTGTTTCCAAATACAAGCTAAACTAAATTTCGGTGTGACCACCAAGAACTGGTTCAGCATGATCTTCTGTGTTCCTTTCGTTGGGTTGCCGGGCACTCTAGCCGGACTTCGTCGTCTCGATGACTAACTCCATCTTCCTTGTTCTTCTACAGTTATCTGCATATATATTTCACCACACCACTGGAGGTATGGGAATGAGGAGGAGATGAGGTCTTCAGAATTAAGCCTCCTCTTCTAACGTTGCTTCTACAGGCGTCTTTCACTTAGCTCTAAAGGCTCTTCTGGCTTTTGGTCGATGCTCCTCTTATTTCATCTATGAAGTGAAATTAAATACCAACTCTTAGATGAAATATTGCTGGTTTAACCAATGTTAGGCTCGCCGGACCCAAAATCAGATGAGTAGGGCAAGTCGTGGTTGTGCGAAGGCCTTTCGGGTGGGCCTCGAGGCGAGGGGAGAGAGGGGGAGGGGTTAAGTAATCAGGTTACTCTCCAAAATGCCAGGACGCTTTGGTGAAGGAAAAGGGCCTCAGTTTTTAGGGTGGGATATCGATTTCCCTACAATTGGGAATCATTGAACCCTCAACGTCGGATTATTGCTCCCCCATTGGTATGTTCAGAAAGCCAGACCAGTCTTTTCGCAAGTGCGTAGACTTTAGGAAACTGAATGCCGTAACGGTCTTCGATACTGAGCCTATCCATTCGATAGACCAGAACCTAGATCTATTTGAAGAGGCTAAGTTTATTTCGGAAATAGACTTGTGTAAGGCCTACTATCAAATTCCCCTTAAGGTTTAGCCTGGCAGACACCGCATTACCCAGATGAAAAGGCCTAATGCAATTTAGGCGTCTTCCTTTTGGATTATTTACTGCCTGTAGTAACTATAATCGCATGATGCGCCTGATACTGGATGGGCTGAATAACGTTTCATTTTACTTTGATAACGTTTACGTGGCCACCCACACATGGGACCAACATCTAGTCTCCCTTCACTTCCTCCTCACTAGGCTTCATGAACACGGCCTTACTATAGGCCCCAGTAAGTGCCATTTTGCCTAACGCACCATTAAATATTTTGCTTTCCACATTGGTGAAAATTAAATGCCATCCCAGCAAGAAAAGATGAAGGCCATCGCCGGCATTCCCCTTCCGCGTACTAAGAAACAATTACTCTCCTTTCTCGGATCGATGTCCTTTTACAGGCGCTTTAGTGTCACCCCTTAGCACCCTGCTAAAAAACATTCCTCGGACCCCCTGGTCTGGAACCCCAAGACGACCGCCCACTTCCAACAGCTGAAGGAAAAACTAAGGTCAGCTCCCATACTGCGACTCACGAACACAAGCAAAACGTTTGGAATTCGAACGGATGCCTGTAGTGAAGGCATCGGTTGCATTTTGCTCCAGAATGAAGAAGATGGCAATTGTTATTCCATTACATACGCCAGCCAGAAGCTCTTTTCACGCGAAAGGAACTATGCGGTAATAGAACTTGAGTTCCTCGCGATAGTGTGGAGCGTGCAGAAATTCAAAATGTATTTGCTAGGCAAAGAATTCGTGATCGAAACCGATCATCGCCCATAACGGAAGGCTTATGCGATGGAGCTTACTTCTAACGCATTCTAAGTAGGAATCCGGTAGGGGATCCTTCCCATGCAAAGTAAATTGTGTTAAGCCCTGTACTCCCATGTATATAATCGAGTCTGTGTACTAGCCCCTTTTTAGAAATCCTAGGATTCCGTCCTATCTGTGTACGTTTTATGCTCCTTGGTTTCCCTGTAAAAAAAATGTATATATTTGTCCCTTGTGTATTTTTTAATCGCCTTGTGTTGTTGTTTTTTTTTTATCTTGAATATGGTTCCACTACCCTTCACATGAATGAGTCTTTATTTAAATTGATTTTTTTTCACATGCATTTAACTATTTCCTGTATTTATTTATTATTTTTGTTCGTTGGTTAAAGCTGATACCTCTTTTTAAATGTACCCTGCGTCAGGAATTCAACGAAAGTCATTCTTTCATTTGGTGGCCGCTGTACTGACTCAAATTTAAATGCCCACTATTATTGTAGACCCGTAGATCCAGGTCAAATATTTTCCCATACACAACCCCTCCCATGTTTGAGGATGCCCTTTGCCTGATCTAACTATCAGGAAAATGTCATCTTCAGAAAGAGAGAAGTATGAGAGGATGCCTTTAGAAGGACCAGCATGAGAGGTAGCCCCCCACCCCACCCACCCTAAAATACGCCTTTCAGCCCCTTTCTCCAAACCACGTGCACCTTGGCGTAGGAATTTTAGAATCTTCGAGAAGGAAGCAATCCCGCACTGAGTCGCTTGATCCAGCTGTATTTTCTTATGTGGGATGCACCTCGTCCCTCCCCCCACTGCGATAACGCCGAATTCTTGCCCCCATGCCTCAGAGGCATGTTTGTTCCCCCGCGAGCGCGGCCGTACCAACCTAATCACATATCCTGAGGCAAACTTCGCTGTCTGATCCAACTCTTATCTCAAAGTAAGTTTGCATAGATTGACGTCGAGAATCCTCTGGGGACGGCCATGCCTTGTGGCTAACTAACGGACTAGCCACCTGACTATTTACCCACGCGCCCGCCATTCCTCGAGGAGATTGAGAGTCTGCCAGTCCCTCCGTTCACACCGTTTTGTCTGTTGCCTCGCGAAGTCTCGCCCTATCGTGAAGCTTTGGCCCTTTTCATAGGAAAGATTATTGAGCCACCTTGTTCCCAGAGAACTGTGCGCCATTCCCCCCCCCCCTCACACCTCGCACCGATCTTCAAGACTCCCGTTCTCGTTCTTCGTGTCTGACACTCCCTGCAGCGCTGTAGAAGTGTCTCGTTTTTGAGATTCCATCTCTCTGGAGCAGATAAAATCTCGTTCTTCAACAAGAAGTACTCAAAACACCCATCTACGAATCCTCTTTAGGACTCACAGACGTATCTTCTCGAAGACCTGTGCCATTGGTCTTCCTCCTCCCCCGCGAATTAAAAAAATAGTAATATTCCTAATTCAAAAGCAAAAAAATGATATTTCAAAACGTATAAATTATTTACCTCAAGCCAGTGGATATAATTTTGCGGCTGAGACCCAGAATGCATGGAACCTCTCTTTTATGCAGGGATATTTTTTTAGCAAAAGAGAGGTTGCGAGATACCCGTCCATATGGACCTTTCTCTGTCCATAGTGGGTCACACGATTCTTCGTATCCCCCAGACTCTCTCGATATTTTGAGTGCTGTCACGGAATCCATGAAATTCTGGGAGTGGTTGACAGTCAGATGAGTGTATCGTTCCAATGAGAGATTCGAATAAGCTGCCCATATCCACCTTTTAATCGCCGTCATGAGAATTTCGTTATTGTGATTTTAGACTGGAAGGAGGGAAACTATCTTTGATTCGCGTTTGAATACTCCAAATACCCACTGACCCTTCATTACACGAGCACGGCTATATTTTCTCTTGCCAAACTTAGCCTCTTCAATTTCTACAATTTTTCCTGTCCCTCCGAGTGACGCTGAGAGACTTAAAAAAAAATGTAAGATAACCTCACGGTAGAAAATAAACCAGTCGACGAGGCTTGTCCTGCTGACGTTAGTTTGCTGTAATATTTCATCCATGGTGAACCGGTTTGCGACGAACCAAAAAAACAAAATTACGATTTGTTCAATAGTAAGATGCAAACCGGCAAAAAAGTCCCCTTACGAGCGGAGATTTTGAATGAGCACCTTTCGCGCTTGCCCCCAGCGGTAACAAAATATTTACGGCCACGAAAAAAAAACATCTTTAGTAACTGTCACTTTAGATTTAAAAGTAGGGCAGTCGGTCTTGCTAGCTAAACACTCCTTGGTTTTCTCAGGATCAATGAAAATCACACCTAGATGGTGCACCAATAGTGAACATACACCGCACGAACTATCAATTTAGATAAAACTGAGGCGTAACGCCTACGAGACATAGAAGCCAAAAAAAATAAAAAGAATCGCAAAATATATAAAAAAGTTTGTTTTTATACTTCATTTTCGCGAACATAATTGCTTACCAAATGGAAAAAGTTATTTTATTTATTAAAAAAGAGAACACTACGTTAAAAGACAAAATAGTGAAAGGCGTAGAGTATTTAGACTAGATCGATAATAAACTTCACACATAAAAAGTAAATACAAAGAAAAACAACTTTTTTCCCATCTTTACAAACACGAAGGAAAGCTTAGGAAAAATAAACGGTTATAATTGGTCAGTGACAGTGAATAATACAGTTCGATGATTGGCTAGTTGGGTAGCTAAAAAAAATTAAATAAAATAGCAAAATATCCCCCCCAAAAACCCGCCCGAATTCATGGGCCGCTAATCTTAACAATTACCCAAAATGTGGTTCTCCACATGAGTCAAAATAAAAAAGTCGAATGAGAACAACTTGAAAAAGTAGGTCACCTCATCTATCTAGGACAACGTATCTCACTGAAGCCATCCGAAAAGGAAATCGATCTTTTCTTCGGAATTTAAAGCGCAATAGCAATGAGGACTTATCACGCAAAAGGTTAGTAGGGAGAAAGATGCTACGAAAGTTTGAAGGTAAACGGAGCAAAAATAGTGGAATATATATTATACAAGGTCGGCCTTATGGTTGCTGGCGCCCAGGGCAAGCAGATGTCGGCGCTCTTTTTTAATTATAATTATATAAAAAAATTCACAAGGAAAAAATAATAGAAATGAGTTTATTACATAAGTTGTTTTTTAACAAACGATGAACAATTATAATGTTTTTCTTTTGGGAGGAAAGTTCCTCGAGGGTGCCCCTAATAACATGACGCGCACCGGGCGACTACCCGAGTTGCCAGTACTTTGAGCCGGCCCCGGATCTATAGGCGCAGCTCTCCTTTAGGAATTGGGGCCGGGAGGGTACACAACTGGGGTACTGAGATAGGTAGGCTATGCAGTTACTAAAGAATTCAGTTTTAGCAGTGACATTACCACTGATACACCATACCGCCCATCTACGGAGCACAGAAGAAGAATCACTTGAACGAGCGTCATCCATTTTCCCAAATGACAAGATCCCAACTGCTCTGAAAATGAGAATATACGACTAAATGCATCATGGTCCCCAGTGTGATCTACGGTCTAGACACAGGGGACTTGACAAAAATGCCTCCGTTCTATCTTCGATCTATGCAACGGCCTCATGAACGAACCATGCTAGGAATCACTTGGTAGGACCAAAGAGCAGCAAAAGCAAAGTGGATCAAGGATAGACGAACGTTAGGGAGAGAATGGAAACCCAATCAAAACTGAAATGGAACTGGGCGGGTCACGTGGATATAAGAACTGACAACCGCTTGGTAACTCAAATCACGAGGTGGACCCTTCGATGCCAGAAAAGAAGCCGTGGCCATCAGAAAACAAGGTGGCAAAAAACAGTAGCATCTCTAAGATGCAGAACGAAACATTTGGAACATGCTGATGAAGGCTTGTGTCCAACAAAGTATGCTTTTGGGCGGAAAATGTTGATGATATGTAAAAGGTTCATCATTAGAAATATCGAAAACACGTATCTTTTATTCATTTTAATATTCTGTTTGCCCCATGCGTCACTATAGGCAGACTGGAAAGCAATAATCTCCGTTTTACTCAACTAAATGTAATGTAATGTATTATAAAATCCACTGGAATTCAGTCGCATTCATTGATTACACTGGTCAACAAAGTTTTTGTTGCATTGATATTGCGCTGATTTCAGATCTGAAGTTAGTTTTTTCCTCAGTGCTCTGCTTTTTTTAAATCAAGGTATGTGAAAATCTCAAAAATTTCGTCATCATCACATTGACGTCATAGTAAATCAGGAAAAAATATGTGATGAAATATGTTATAAAATTCTTTAATATATGCTGGGTAATAAAGAAGAAAATGGAAGATAGTATAAATCTATTCAAGATCACGATTTAAAACACTTTCCCAAATAAACAATGGTTATAGTTTATATAAAACGGATGGATAGATAAGACATTTGTTACTGTGAGGAGGCAAAGTTCAATTGCAGTCTACGCAGGCATGAATTTCCGCTTGTAACTCTTTTGTTTGTAGACTGTCTCAGGGCATTCTCGTTTAATGCTCCAGCATCAATCTGTCATCATTATGTTTGTCCCATCTCCCTTGGTAACGCCCTTTCATGGTTTTGGGGTCCTAAAAGAATCACTCGCCTTGCTGGTCACTTACTACTCCTAGGTTCTTTGGGAATCTATCAAGATGACTGTACAGGTAATTAATGGCCTTTGATACTCATGTTACATCCAAGAGCGCGCAAAGCTGACAACATATTAGCTACGAAAGTTTTATAGTTGTCAGCCTTTTATTACCGAGAAAGTTTGTCATCACAGCCACAAATGAAAGCCATGCAGTCTTTTCCTTGTCGTTCATCTTTCTGGAGAATTCTTGATCACGTGTGGTCCATCAAAATAACCTGCCTTTATCAATAGAATATGAGTGTTGGAAGCATTCCCTGTCAGATTCAACGCCTTGACGAACTCCTTCATCAAACACAGCTTAATATGGAGCGGAGGAAAAATGATCTTTTCCCCACTGACAATTGGGTCGCTGACAATATTTAGCATACTTGCTTCCAGAATCTCACGTATGGGCCACTCCTTCAGGTTCAAGTGTTTTTATCGAGCTCGGCTGTGCCACATTCAAAGATAGCTGCGATACTTTGTAAATCCTCTTTGTTGATCTAGGAGGAAATTAACCATTTTGAGGTCCATACAAATTGTCCAGTTGTACTTGTTGTACTTTAGTAGGTTAATCATAGTTTTACTGTCATTATGTTCTTCTCGTAAATACACATAATGTCCAATTGGAACAGCTGCATAAACATTGGATTATGAAGTAGAACACACTTCAAAGTGCGCTTAGAACTATCTAGTAATAATCGCCAGTCATTTGGATTGTATACTGGCATCCCTGATGCCTGGAGAAGACCCGAGATATTATGACAATAAAAAAAGTTATTTTCCTCAGTAAAAAATAGTACAAAAACCTGTTCCCGATTTCAGAAGTATGAAACTTTAGTTGTATGGCTCGGATGATTCTTTTCTTGCAACCTGGAGGCTAACACTTCAGCGGCATTTTTGGAGGGACCTAAATCACGCACAAAGTCATTCAGCTCTAGCTGGCTAACCTGTTAAGGAGTTAATGACTCTGGGGTATTATAAGAAGGATCGCCGGATTCTGAAAGTATTTATTGACTTTCAGCAGCAGTCTCTTGCTCATGGCCACTACTAACATCTTTAGATGGGAGAAATCCTTTAAAAACTGGGATCAAGAGCTCATTAGAGTTCGTTGCAGTTATGATACACAGTATGTGGGGCACATTTCTTGGCTTGGTCGCCAAGAGTAAGTCCAAAGTACGCTTTATAAGCACGCCTCACAAATGATGTTATATTACGCCTTTGAGGAATAAGCGTGAAGCATCCACAAATATGACAGAAAGCGTCCGGCTTGTTGACACATTGACGTCCCCTTGTAGGTAGCCCTGATCAGATCTGAAAGAAAAACAAAAAAATTTAATATCTCTGTAGATAAGATAAAATTGTAAGTAATTAATTTGACCACAATCGGCTAGAATGAAAAATTTAAAATTGCATGAAAACTAGAGCATATAGAGCTTAACCGTTTTAGATTTGAATTTAGTAAGTGAAAAACGGTTAGAATGAGTAAAAAGGTCTTATGCAACTGAGATTTCAAGAAGAATTGTTGACCAGTGTTATTTACAGTAATTTTCAAAGAGAAACATTCTTAAACGTTCTAGGAGCACAAAAATATATTTAAGATAGATACAGTAGATTTAAATATTAGTCTAGATGGGTATTCTAGTGTAACAATTCTTTCCGAATGAAAAGAGAGGGAATGTCTTTCATTGCTCAGATAGGGAGGGGGGTATTTATTTGTTCAGTTCGAGAAGGTATACTTTTACTTGGTCAGTTATGGAGGGAATTCTTTACTTGGTGAGGCTTGTAGGAGAATGTCCTTACTTTGAAAGTTGGGCAGGAATATCTTTACTCGGTCAGTTATTTCTAGTGATCGCTCAGTTATTAAGTCATAATATATATTAGTGGATCCGTTTGTATTGTCAAGACTTTGCGACGTAATGCACATCATAATTAGTGTAGGGAGTGTTGACCGCCACAGAATATAGAATGTCCATGACGCGAGTAGAATAGATTATAAGGTTGCGAAAGGTCGCATGCCAAGTGAGACGTGGGGCAAATACATGATCAAGGAATCGGTGCAAGGCACGATGTCCAGGCAAGTTCCGTTTAGGAAAGGGTTTGGTCCGGTATATATCCCTGTTAGAAACAGAATGCATGATTTTATCTGGGCCCAAGAAAACCGAAACATGTGCATTTTGAAATAATGAGAGAGGCGGCTCAATGCTGACTGGATCTTGCGCGTTTACTTAGGTGTCTGATTCGCGACATATGAAGAGATAGAAAAGACTTCTTTGTAAGGCGTAGCAGGAGTATCATTTGGTTGCGCCGAAGTAATGCCATTGATGCACACGGCAAGGAGGGTAACACTAAGTTCACAAACCTGCTTGATTCCCTTATTTTAAGCTACAGGTTCGGAAAGGGATTCCTCCCACCTGTCCGCAAAAGAGACGATGTTTAAAAAAAGTATGAAAAAAAAATAGTTAAACGTCCCCTTGCCCCCATATTATGGAAGGTCCCCATGATACTGTGACGCCATAATACGGTGGTGAAACCTGCATCTAAATGTAGACCACCCAGATGGCACTTTCCAGCCGGAGCAAAGCCTAAGATGTTGAGTGGAACTGTGCAACAGGTGACATACACTCTTGATGAAAAAGATTACATAATTTTCGCTAATTTTTTATCAACCTGCACACTTGACTCCAGTCGGGGGCAGAAAACCCTTTCTTTCTTGTAAAAGGTAAGCACGGTAACCATTTTCTAGCAATGTGGGAATATAAAGTCCGATCAGATCTTGTTGAATAGAGAGAATAGAAAGGGTAGCGTCGCTCACCTTGGTGGCAAACCTTGGAGTACAGGATATCATCCGGAACAGAGAACGCAACTCGCTTAACGAAAAGGAAAAAAGGAACCCCCCGCCCGAAAAAAAAACACACGATAAAAAAATAAATAAACAAGGTTTGCTGATCAAACTCGCGTGCTCTCACTTATTCTGATTTATGACCTTACGACCTTCAAAACTTTCAATAATTCCCGGAATAACCTTAGGAAGACCTTGTCAATTATATCATTCGAAAGAGAATGTAAAATAACATAAAGGTTTCAGATTTTATTAGATTTGGTCGAATAGTTACAATGTTATTCCCCCTCCCCCCCAAAAAAAAGTCTATACCGGGTACCTAACACCATTTGCGGGGGACAATGGTGTCGGGGGAATTCAGCGCTTTCTGAGTGCCTTAAATTTTTTTTGACACGCATTTACTTTGGTGTTCATCAAGGTTGGTGATTTTTAAAATTTTTCGAAAAAAAATCGATGATTTTTTTATTTTTTTGCATAGAATTTGATCTATTCATATCTTTTATTAATATCATTATCGCTTTATCAATAAATTAAATAATTTTTATTTTAGGATAAAAACAAACAAGCAATTTCCTATAGCCATTTATTTTATGGATATGAGCATTAATTCCAAAGTGCCTGTATCCGCATTCAAGTTCAATTAGTTAATTAGTATCTATATTCCATTCCATAATTTCGTTTCTTTGGCCCTCAGGCTCTTGTAAGTGAATACTAGTTTTGCGGCTCTTTCTGATCCAAGTTTGTTCCTTAGCTTGGATTGTATCATCAGATATAGAACGCCTAAGTGATAGCTACCAAACATAGGGACCAACTTTCAATGAAAGTTGATGTTCTGGCTTTGTATTTCATTATACGAGTATCTGAAATAGCGTCAGGATGTGCGGTATATGCATATTCCATTTCCTCAGCCTCTTTATCTGAATTTAGCTTCTTGCCCGGTTAAATAATAAGACACGTGCATGTTTCCATCATGCTTTGTGTTTTTATTTCTTCGTACAATTTCATTGCTTTACTTAGAATTAAATAAAGGCTAAGAGGTGAACCCTTACTTCTTGTTCTGGGATCCAGGTGTACAATTCTGTTTCGATAATGTGGATCACTAAATCCATAGGGCGTGATATCTTTGCGACAATGTCCAAAGATGCAAATTTAAAACATTCCCCTATTTTATTTTATTTTTTCTTTATTGTTCTTACCGTAGATAGTGCTAAATTCATAGATTTAGAGACCGCCATTATTTTCTTTCATTTTATAATTTATTAAAGACTTTTATTTCACTCATATACTTATATTATTTTTAATTCCGGGTGCACATTGTGCTGGTTTTCCTTTATAGTTGCTTCTTTTATCTTGGGGAGCCATTTCAACTTAACAGGTAGCTACTTCTTGGTAAAAGGAAACACACCAGACTTACGATCACTGTCAAAAGAATGCAAACATTAATATCCATATCGATATCATAGGAATGAAATGACGAGCAAGATGCGCGTTTTAGAAGTAATTACCGGGTAGTAATTAATATGTATCCTTTCAAAAATTTCTGCGCGCACTTAAAATTTCGCGTACTAGGAGGACCACCTGTAGTTTAATGACACCTTTCTTTTCTATTAGATCCTATCCAGGCATTCGAAAGAATGAGATGAAGGAGAGAAGAATAAAGTCAATGGACAGAATAATTTTGAGGTGTAGCAAAAGAGAACGAAAGGGATTGTTATTCCTAAATGCCGATAACTTATACTAAGTAAATTTCTTTGCGAGTGTTTGTAGTTCAGTTCCTTCGCAACAACAAAGATTTGATGACAGATTGGGAATTGCTCCAAGTTTGATTACTATTGACCACTTGACAAGGACGCAGTTTGCCAAAAGATAAGAAACAGAAGACATACAAGCGGTGACTAAGGGGAGAAATTAAAGACAGGAGGAAAAGGCAATGATTTGCCTCTGGCGATGCAGAGTAGATAATATGTATGACTGTGGCAATCGTCTTGTGATAAAACACTGTCGAGAGCCTGAGATTTCGCCCTTAGCAATCTTTTTAAAGTCAATTGGGGTAGCTAGCGTTCGTCGGGCAATCAATTATTCCTAGATTTTGCAAATTTTGCACGGTGTTGCGTTGATTAGCGACGGCAGACAAGAAACAAATTGTGTTACCTATATAAATTTGTCCTATTTTGCAATATCAAAATTGGTGACTAATGGGTCGGTCATATAAATAGTTCAGACAGATATTAAAACCGGGCCACTAATTGATGCGGTTTCATTTGCAGTCAATTGAACCTCTTCATACTTTCCAGCTATGGATTGCTTCATAAATCACACTTTAATTAGAGAAGGATTCAATAATCTGTGATATTCTGCTCTTGATATAATCAAAGTGATATATCTTCAGGTGGCTTTTAATTATTTGGAATCTCATATTATACCGTCTGGTCAAGATTCAGCTCAATCCCTCTGATCCTTAATTTTGAAATAAATCACTTATTCTTCGATTAAATCTCGTCTGTTGGTTGTTGTTTTTTTTACTAACCCTGTATATACGACGACGAGAACATTACATATACCGACGTCAGAACTAACAACCACAAATACAGAATCAATGGGATCAATACTAGACGACTCCCGATAACACCATTCCTAATTAATGCCCCCCAGAATATTTCAATCCTAGAAGATGAACTACAAAAATAATACAGAGTACCAGAGTACTTGATTATTTTTACGAATAATTAAATCACTTTTCTTTCCATTAAATCAAGATATTTAAAACCATCTTAAAAAGAAAGGAAAGACTGGAATATGATAATTTTGGTTTGGTAATTATTAAATCTATGTATGTAAAATTTTGTAGCTAACAATTACAGTCCCATTTCTTCTATATATTTAATATAAATCGGGTTTAATCGTGGTTTGAAAAGAGAAATTGTAATTTTGAGCATAAAACTGAGAGAAATTGTGGTATTTGGCAACCATTGAAGGCATGTCTCTAGCTGCCACCATGTTCGTGAATTTAACAATGAATACACCCATTAAATGACTTTAATTTTATAGAAAAAGATATCTGTGGTTTAAAAAAAGTTACTATAAATTATTCTCCTCCTAAACTTCTAGTTTAATATGTTAAACGCTCTGAATTGAGAAAGCTTATTAAATCTTCTTAAATTTCTTATGTATAATAATACAACAATTGTAAGATTCACTAAATATGTAAAGCATTGTAAAATAAATCAAAGTAAGTAGAGTGTATAAATGTAATTATATTTGACTTCCTATCAAATATATAAAAATTATTTCCTTTTTGTAATCTGTTAAATAACGCCGTGTGAGGGGGGGGGGGCGCTGTTTAAGTAAAAGAAAAATACAAAAGTTCCTCAAGATGAAGACTTGAATCCATGAAGAAACACATATGAAGACTTTCCAAGCTTACGCCGATAATAAAGAAAATAATTGTCTAGCCTTTTTGAGCCAGTACCTCGCGTACAAGGCACTCCCAGAAGAATCAAACTTTAGCCACCAAGCAGAACCAAGAAACCTATTTGGCTACACCAATAGTGGTACTAAAACTCGGTGACAAATGACCTATAGTAACCACTCACCAAAGAGTCTACACAGCTTACTCCTATAACCTAACCTAACCAATATTATCTTAACCAAATTCAATCCTAAGTAGCCTTTTTTTACCTTTTTATCTTGATCATTATCAATTATTATTCCTTATTTAAAAACTTAATCAAAAGTAATAAGCCCCAAGAAAGATCATTCATAGATACTGACTCCTAGCATAGGCTAGGATAGGTCGTTGTCTAGGATTAATCCAATCAATGTATGACCCAATTAATCAAGCTTGGAGAAATAAACCCGAGTTTAATTTCTTTTCTACCACGTAATCTTCAAATCTGCCACTACGCTGAGTAATTAGAAACTCTCCTTAATCCTGGATAGTAGCAATCAGCATCATTACAGTCATTCACGTGGCCGTAATTAAAGGATATACTTTACAACGCACACAGACGCGCAAACGTCTCTCATAACGATTAATACACTCTACCACATACTTGTTAGCTCGTAAAATTGGAGATAGTTGCGAATAAATTGGAAGATCCGAGCAAACGGAATAAGATTACAGGTAATCAATTCTTTTTCATCGACCTCAGCGATGTGGGTGGATTTCGCCGGCGTGGTTCTTTAACTCATTGCTCAGGATCACTCATAAAAGGAAGAAATAGACTATTTAATACTTGCGTGATTAATACAAAATAAGAGTAAGTTAATTTAAATGGTTTGTATGTCACTTGCTCACTGGTAACGATGCAGCTTTTTAAGGCAGGGTATTTAGGACGTTAACTTGCCTAGATAGCTAACTATACTCTGCGTAAAATATAGTTGAAGATGAAAGAGAAAGTTTGATAAGGTTGGCAATCAACTGAATTATTCCGTTTTAGATTTTTGGTATGCGCAATAACAGCGAGGCTTATAAAAAGTACATTCATTTATCACTAGCCGAAAAAACAAAATGGGAAAAATTTAATATGAATAATACTAATAACAAAACAAGGGTTAACGAACAAAAGATATACAACGAAGACAAGAGGAAAATATTGAGCTGATAATAATAATTATAGTAAAACCAAGGTTGAACGAAATATATGAGAATATATGTATATAAAGTATAATTCATACGAATTGTTCTATAAATAACTATGGGAAAGGATGTAAGAATGGGTAAAATTTATAATTAGTAAAAGTGACAAGAATATAATAAAAATATATATAATAATAGATTAAGGAATCATGATGGTTTAGGGAAACTGTAAGTATAAGAGAAAGGAAATTATTTACTTAAAATTAAAATACTTCAGTACAGCTGTAATTTGGCCAAAGTTTAGCTACGAACTTGCCTCTATGAAATGAACGCACACTATAGTCTGGTGGTCTCTCGCTCCAACCTTTCAGAAAGACGCCAATTACTATTGGCTAAGAGGCATCACGTGATACTCTGCCTATCTCGGAGGAAAACAACGGTTTTAAGTTTTTGTCATCCACTTATGCTTATGCGCGATACATTTCTTATATTTACTTACGTATATATTTTAAGAGTATTTACATTTCATATTACTTTTGTAGAAATGCACATTATATGGGCAGTTGCTACAAGCTGACAAAACTCTTATGAGAATCCTAAAAGTAATTAAACTATCTACTAAAATCAACGTGATGAGAATTATTTTATTTAAAAATAAAATAAAATAGAATAACATACTACTGCTACTATGACTACAACTACTAATAAAAATGAAATATATTTATTACATTATATTATATTTAACCATTCCATAATTAACCAAAAAATTTACTCCGTTAAATAAAGTTAATTTCATTAACCGACAGTTAATTCGTGAAAACCTAACCTAACGTTAAGCCCTTAACATTTTTTGTTATAAATAAATAGCCTTATGTTGAGCCTTTTAATGCCTTAGAACTACAAAACTATAGTTTTTGTGCTTTAGAGTTAAAAACCCGGATAAGTCTTTAGTTGTAACTTTTAAAAGACATAAAAAGAACTCTATTTCAGTGTTTTACCCATTTTTGTATGTTTTTAAAGGCTTTTAGAACAAAAACGAGGGAGAAAATAGGGAAATCATAACTTAAATGAAAAACAATATTAGTATTAAGCTAAATAATACTGATAAAATAGCCAAAAGAAATATAAAATAAAAACATACACTATTTTTATAACTTCGTGGTCTCCCTTTTTATCAAATAGGAAAAACTGAAGGAGAGAGATTGTTCCAAAAGTCACCCCAAATTAATGTCATGCTCAATTTTTTTACGCCAATGTGGTGTACATACTGTATGGAATAGATTCAGCTCTTTTTTCAAGAAGTATTGAGAGTGGAACATTGTATAAATGAGTTATAAGTGTGTACAATTGCACTTGTTTTTTGTTTTTTTTACACGAGGTTCCAATGGGTAAAATTCAACACAGCTTATTGAAACGTATTCTTATGCTATAAAAAAAATAGTTTACAATTATATAACTAGCTATAAATATATTTTAGGTATAGGAAAAACTTGTTTATGGTAACTCGTAAACATAAAACTTTTATGGGTACATAAAAAATATATTTTATACAGTAGATATTGAAAGAGATGTGAAACACCAACTACTGACGGTGTAGTGATAAGTGAGCCACCTTTTTTATCTTTTCCACTTCTCATTCAGCTGAACAAGTTGGCGCAAAAAATGTCTTTATAACCTCGTTATTAAGGTTTTAAATTGTTCTCCAAGTTAGCGATATGATAATAACGCGAGTTAAATGTAACAAATCTAATTCGTTCGTTATTGATTTTCAAAATTAACTTAAAATGTAAATCGTTGACGAAAAAGTTAACCTCGTTAATAAACGATTAGCGGATTTGTGCCCAGTTGTGTGTTTAATCAATAGCCTTCGTCCATCGGTTAACAAGATTTTCATTATAAATTTTTGTAAAAGTCTTTTAGTTTTGTGAAAAAGAATGTATAAATGGCAGTTTACACCTTTTCATGAGTTGTATAACTTAGTTGTTCAAGATTGTTCTCGAAGTTCCAGAATAGTTGGTAATCAAATGAGGTAGGAGCCATAGAAGTACATAAAATGTTTTTTATACCCAAACAAAAGGGTTAATCTTTTTTTCACACTGGTCTTAAAAGCCTTGTACAATCAAAACATGCAGGGTAATTAATCCTTAAGTCCTTATAAAATTCAAAGGTGAAGTTTAGTCCTAAATCCCGGTGCTATTTTAATATGTGTACGAGAGCGTGCATTAATATCCTGATAAAACACCACAACATTGAGATTTATAAAAATGTATCTAACTTTTTCAAAGCATTTAAACGTTCTTATTGACATAAGATTCATGTTGGAAGCCCATATTGATAGCAACGTGGATTCAAACAACATCTACCAAACACCAGAACTTCCATACATATGAGGCTATTTTATGTTGTTCTTTTATCTAATTGCGTCCAGCTAGCCAATGTCTGTTTTGCTTTGCGGTCACAAAATTCATTTTGCATCACCGCGAATGGTAGGTCAACGTTGAGGGTCTTCTACGACATAGCAGTTGGCAGCAAAAAGGTGCTATTCTTGTTTGCCCGCCAGAGCAAGGTTCTCAGGTACCAAATACATCACAGCCAAAAGTTTTCGGACGCCTCGGAAATTCTAGATAATTAGATAATGCAGGGTTATGAAGTTTTTATTTGCATATTAATACACATATAACAGTGAAATAGGGAGAAATAAATATAAATTTGGTATATATGCTCTAAAAAAACAACAAAAAATTGCCAAAACATGCAACATCATCAAAATATATATAACAAATAAGCACATTAAGATATGCCAAATTTACAGCACCAATAATCTGATACAGGAAGCTGAGTAGTGTTTTGAGAGTCCCTCGGCATGACGAGAACATTTATTCTTCGAGGAATGCTCTCCACGACGGTGCAAAAGCTGAGGGTTGTGATGCTGGATCGTGCCCAAGCTAGTGAAAGCTGTCTGAGACGTACTGTTCTGACGGAAGTATTAACCTGGCCGACTTCCGCCTAATAATGTTGCAGCTGAAATCCGGCTTTCTTACGATCTCGAAAGCTCTTGCGACACAGAAAGCTATCGTTACGCTGCGTACTGACCCTGGGCTATGCAGAAAGAGGTCGGTCTAGGATGTTCCCACTTTCCCGAATCCTCTCCAACACTCTTGCAACACTTAAATGCGATCCGCCGATCCTCCTGGTGATTTGTCAACACCTGAATCCCTCTGCGTGTACTGTACGTAACAGACGTCTTTCCTCTACGGTAAAGTTACCTGTTTTCACCTTATCATATCATTATGAGATCCTGTTGACATATAATATCATATTAATAACAAATTATGATGTGTTTTATGAAGATAATTGGACTGTAACATACCGCATATTGATACTCCGATTTCATATATATTTCAATCGCACCGCCACTTTAGATATTCCATAATAAGTTATAAGGAAGCTTTTGCTTTTATTTTTATTTTTTAAACACACACGATATTACCTATTAATAAGCACAGCATCCAAATCTACACCAACATATTCATAGACTTACCCAAGAAATAAGAAACATTCCAGATGTCCTGAAAACTTTTGGCCGCGGCTGAACTGTAACTAAATTCTTCAAAGTTCTACAAACAAATAATAAAATGTTTTATCCTCATTTTGGAATTCTGTAAAAGCAAAAATATCATATCCCTATGGATGCCTGATAATATAACTAATGTACCCGTCATAATATAAAACATGCCGAAAGATGCTACTTGTCCCCCTCCCCCACTCTCAACACTCCTTAGTCGAAACTTTGAAAAGGCTCCAGTAATTCTTGCGCGCTCGTGAGCAACTCTGAAAGACGGAACGTGTTGCAGGCTCGCTCTATCCTTCATGCCTAGACGCACTTCTTAGAAATGGGACAAAATCACTCAAAGTTTACTGTTCTCTCAACGTTAAATTTTTAACTCTTCGCTTTTATTTTTTCCGTCGTGATTCTATTTTCTTCAGGAGGAGGGGGGGGGGAGGGGCGCTTTCTAAACAAGCAAATTTGCCTTCATTATACTCTAAAAAGGAAGAACAGAGTACCATTTTATTCTCCCACTTACCCATACATTTTTCCATCCATCCTTCCTTATACACTCACTCAAGTCTCTCTATGACTTATGCTGACCTCACATCACAGAGCTAATAACGTTTTATACCTTCTCCTACACCACACACGCAATATATATATATATATATATATATATATATATGAGGAATTAAACCACATTCTCCGAAGACAATTTAATTCAGAACTTTTTCGGTGTATCTCACACCCTTTTTCAACTGACACTGGATAGAAAATATTTGAAAATGCTTAACTACATAACACAGAGTCAGGTCGTGAAAGATTCCCTCTTTTTTTTCTCCCACAACCCCCTACTTGTAGCCTAGTCAGGGGGGGGGGTAAGGCCTAAACATATTGAAGGGAAGACATTTCGCTATTTTGTTTATTTGCTTTCGTATTACAGGATTAAAAGAAAATTAACCCTCAGATAGATTTAAATTAGGAACCGACGATATCAAGCTCGATTCTACGATTCTTGTCTTAACATAGTTAGCCGATTTAAATACCATTTTACTTCCATTGAAATCGATCGAATGATTCAAATCTCTAACATGACAATATATTCCCCTGCTTTGACTGCCCACTCTAATATCTCTTTTGTGTTCGTACAATCTCTTGTCTAGATTTCTCCCCGTTTCCCCTATATAAACTTTATGGCAATCGTTGCATGGTACTGCATATACTCCTATGTTATGATGTTCTTTGGGTTTCCTGGCCATCATCAATTGGGTTAAGGAATTATTATATTTAAAGGCTAGATTAATACCCGCTTTTCCAAATATGTCCTTTAAACTATTTAATTTATTATTAAATGGCAATGTTATACATTTTTTGATGTCATTTTTGCGGGAAGGTTTATTGCCATAAAATGTTTTCCTAGCTGCAAAATGGGAAGACGATATGAACCAATCGGGGCAATACAAATTAGAAAAAATGGTCCTGATAATGACAATTTCTCTCTGACAATGTGTTTCGAGTAAATAATGAGTTTTATAGACAAATATTTGGCCTTAGCATGGGAAATAATTTATCTCCGATATTGGCATGTCTCTTCATGGGATATTTTGAGACTGAACTCCTTCCCACAATTTCTCCCCCTAACTTTATAGGGTTAAGGTACATTGACGATGTATTTTCTGTAAGGCCTAATGGCCATGATTTTGATAACTTTTTTAATAATTTGAATAATTTGCATGTCTCCATCAAATTTAAATCGGCTAACTATGTTAAGAGAAGAATCGTAGAATCGAGCTTGATATCGTCAGTTCCTTATTTAAATCTATCTGAGGGTCAATTTTCTTTTAATCCTGTAATACGAAAGCAAATAGACAAAATAGCGAAATGTCAGCCCTTCAATATGTTTAGGCTTACCTCCCTCCCTCCCTGACTAGCCACAAGTAGGGGATTGGGAAAAAAAAGAGGGGATCTTTCACGACCTGACTCTGTGTTATGTAGTTAAGCATTTTCAAATATTTTATATCCAGTGTCAGTTGAAAAAGGGTGTGAGATACACCAAAACTGTTCTGAATTAAATTGTCTTCGGAGATCGTGGTTTAATTCCTCATCTTTTCTTGCGATATTGCATTATTTTTCATCATATATATATATATATATATATATATATATATATATATATATATATATATATATATATATATGGGATGATTGAAAAGTGAATCCCTATTTTAAAATTCTTGTAATTTATTCTTGAACAATAATTCTTACAAGAAATTAATATGAGAAGAAAGTGTATAACATGAAGGAGTTTTATTTAAAATTCGATATGGGCGCCAGCATTCGCCGCCAGCTTCTCAAGCCACCCGGTAAACGCATCATCTGATTTCACAAGGAACTCTGGTGGAATGGTAGACCTAACGTCTCGTATTGACCCTTTAAGTTCTTTCAAAGTCGTTAGTTTGGTAGAGTAGATTCGATCCTTTAACCAACTCCAAAGAAAAACGTCGCACATTGTTAAGTCAGGACTTCTGGCTGACCACTCTTGCGGACCACGACGTCCCATCCATCTCCCAGGAAAGTGGGCATTCAGCCATTCACGACAACAATAGCAAAATGTGTAAGAGCTCCATCTTGCATGAAAATCAAATTTTCAATATTCTCCCAAGTACTGACAACTGGCCAGATTTTATCTTTCAGCATTGTGAGGTACCTTACGGCATTCAAGGTATCGCGATGGATGAAGGGACCCACAATCCTGTCAGAAGTCATTTACACCATACCGATACCTTGGGCCGATTCTGCATTTTTTCAGAGGTAATGCGAGGATCTTCTTCCACCCAGTCGTGGCAGTTAACAAACCCACCGATGTGGAATAACTCTTCATCACTCAAGAGGATATTTTTAAACACATCAGACTAACCCTGGTACGAGGCCAGCATCACCTTCTTAAACTTCCTACAAACGTTGCAGTGTTCAGCAGATAGTGTTTGACAGTATTGCGGCTTCCAAGCACGCCATTTAAGCCCATTTTTGAGGACAGTTCCTACATAGTGAATTGAGAATCCACTTTCTCTCGCTGCTTGTTCCATTGACATTTTCGGGCTATGAGTAAACATTTCATGAACAACTCGCACTACCTCCGGGTCAGTGGAATTGGAAGGGCGACCGCTTCTTCGAGTATCAGTTACAGATCCTGTGGTCATAAGTTTTGCATGACAATTCTTGATCGTCTTAGCGTCAACTTGAGCATGTTTTCCTTTAATGGTCCTCTAACACCTTTGCACTTGAACATCGGATCGCTAAACCTCGTAACGTGCCGCGCGCTTCTGTAGGGCAAGACGTTCAGCCATGTTTGTAGGGTTCCGAATTTAAAACAAAATAATCGATCCGGAAAGAAAGCAACAACAGAGATTTAATTCCCCTACTCAAGGAACTTACACAAAATAATTGATAAAAATATTACAATATATAAATAAATTATAAGTATTTTAAAATAGGATAGGGAGTTACTGTTCAATCACCCTGTATATATATATATATATATATATATATATATATATATATATATATATATATATATATATATATATATAGTGTCATATGAGATGCTGCTGACCAGTCTGATCTTCAATTTCACGTCGAAGGTAAGGACACACAGGACGCTCAGGTACGTTTGATTTATTTGTTATTGGCGAAACAACGTTTCGGGAGTATCACCCCTCTTAAGGTTCTCAAATCATAAAACATTAAAAATACAGTAAAAAATGATTAAATTTATATCGTCAGTAAACCTATTAAGAAGTCACAAATTTTTTGAAAACAAGGAAAAGTTGAAATATTTTCACAGGGGAGGGGCGTAAAAATGATTTATTAAACGAGAAAAATTAAGACAGTAAAATAAATTAGGCGAGTAAAAATATAAAAGCCCAAAAGTATGAACAAACAAACAGTATAGAAATGACAGATATTAAGATCTTATTTAAATAAAATATTTTTAAAATATGGTAAATTAAAAGATCCTTATGGTAAAATTTGACGATCAATAATACAAAATGTTTAAAAAAACCTAGAAAAATTTAAACGAGCAATATTAAAAATAACCAAGCTAAGACAATGTAGATAAATGCCCAAAATAATAGATTACTCAGGGATTTAAAAGATAAGAATATTAAACGCAAAAAGTATTTTAAAATCTCTATTCCATGAAAACAATAATGTAACAAAAACAAATAAAAGTAAATTATTAAAGTATGTTGATTGCCGTTGAAGTTAAGGTGAAATCACAAAGTAATGGGAATGGTTTGAAGAAGGAGAGCTTTTTGATTGGTTGGTTGGTAAATAAGGGAAAGCTGGTTGGTTTCTGACTGAGGTAATTATAATTAAGAGATAATAAAAGGGACAGCGGTATTTTCAATGTTAAGTGTAGGAAGTTTTTTCTACACTATATTTATTATTATTGCAGACAATTATTTCAAAAACTATTAATAAAACATTCTGTCTTGCGTTGTATGATATGATTTATGATTACCAGAGTCTCCTTCCTAGACAAATTTCTTTCCGTGCGATGGCTTATTCACAAATGAGAACAAAACCTCTCCAAATGGTCACCAACCAAGAAGTCAGGCATCTCGACCGGGAACTCTTTAACTAACGTTATTGTGTCGTGACCCCCATCGAGAAAGAAAGGGTGGCAGACACGCCGGCCTGCAAGTTCAAGACCAATGAGAAAAAGGAAAAAATGGGATTGGTGAGATAAATTCCGAGTCCAGCCGCTCCCGTCTATCCCGTATGCTTTTCACCCATTTTAGGCCTCTAACTCAGATTGCGTTAAAAAGTTGTGTTCAACTCTAAAAAGCAATTCATACCGACGGTCGTTTTCCAAAATTCTTGGACAAATTTGATTTGAAGATCTATTGTGGCACCCACAGAGACAGGAACCGAGACTTTTATTTGTTCTGGCAGCCAACCTGGCAGTAAAACCCGCCCACCATAAGCAGTCCAGCCGAATGCACATGGAAACGGCTGAAAGGATGTTGTCATCCAATTTAGGGCGAGGAAGGCGTTATTAGGGTCAAATGGATTTGACTATTAATCGAGCCCCAACACCCAAGATTCATAAAATCTAGGTCTCTTGCAAACTGTGTGTGTTAAAAGGCGTTGTGTATAAACGTTCCAAAGCCTTTATTCTGAGACTACATGAAGTAGCTGGTCAGGTTATTAAGTCTAGACAAAAAAAAGAGAAGATAGTTGTAGAAAATATTTGGGTGCATAGATTGACAAGAAAGAATGCAATAGCTTCTCTAGTCCCCATCAAAGCGTTCAATTCAGTCTATTGAACCAAGCCTTCCCATTTTGCACTCTGGTCTAGAAGACCTGCTTTTTCACCTACCATACCAGCCAGCAATCCAATAAAGCAGCTTCCATAAGCACTACAACCTTATGCACTCAAGGACAAGTGCAGGGAGGTGGTGAGCTGAATAAATGCAAGGGTGTTAGTGTGGAAAAAACCCACATTCAATTATTTACGCCCCAACACCCAGGATCATTAATTGAAACTAGTCTCATGTAATTTTCAAATTTTAACTGGTGTTATTTATCGAAATTCCGAAGATTCGTCTGAGACGGCATGAGGTAGCTGGTCAGGGCTTTAAAACATGAAAAAGATGGGTATAGAGGGACTGGCCAACGAGTTCAAGTTCAACTTAGTTAGTCAAGGCTTGCTTATGGGCACTCGTGTTGGCAGGACGTGCCGTTCTTCTACGTACAAGGTATAGCTTTCTACCACAGGGTTACTCCTTGAAACTCATAAACTAATAAGGAGAGATGTCTAAGGAAAGTTTGGAAATTGAACGGATTCAAAATAGTGGAAGATATATAGCAGCAGGTCCGACAAATTGTGGGACAGGGATGGCTCGGGCCAGTATGACGTCCCGCTTCTCTTGGTACCAGTTGTATGAGTCCACATAGGGTAACTCTCTGTGGGACTTGTGGTATGAGTCCCCTTAGGTAGTCGTATAGTCTCCGCTCACCTGTGAGTGTCCTCCATTAGTATTCGTTCTTTTAATGCGTCGGGGATTGCGTCAGGGAATTTCTGTGAGAGATGATCATGAAGGACATCAACTTGAGAGGATACGCCATTGTCGCTAAATGTTGAAGCATCTGTACTCTAACATACCTTCCCTAGTGGAAAATTTGCAGAAGCAGCGCACTGATTTCCCAGAAATTATCCATTCTGTGTCAAAAAATCTTGGGCAGGGTCTGCTAACATACATCTCTCACATGGGATCTAAATTGGATCCAGCCTTCCTTCAGGAGCGGAAGGTCTCTATCATATTTTGGGAGAGGGGACCAGAGGTAGCATGTTAGGGGAAACCTCAGCGCCAAAGCGTGAAAACTTTAGGCGTAAAGCAAACGTCAAAATGTGGCATTCTCTAAGGTATCATCTTGGGTAAATTGTTGTCGCAACTGGTCCGAAAGTTTTAATGACCTTTCAAATGAATTTCATATCTCTGATATCTCAAGATTTAGGGAAATATGATTTTTTTCTTCGTGAAGTTGGCGAGTGAGGGAGGAGCTAAACCTGAGCATAGAAGTGAATCATGCACTAAGAACGTTTAAATTGAGTCGTATCTCCTCTGCGTCGACAAGAAAGTTATCTAAAGGAGACATGTGAAACGAATCAGTTGCCTACTGGAAACTAATGTAGTGGATCCAACCGAACATCCGAAATAGATGTATGTATGGGTGTAGAAGACTAAATCTTGCAAGAGTAGTACAGATTTAATCGATCCTAGGATGCGAATATGCGCATTTTACGTAAAGAGTAGAACGAATAGAAGACCAAAGACTCGATAAGTCTACAACATCGAGATTCTCCGTATTTAGGAATATTTTTCAAATTTTGAGATAAATCCTCGTAGGAAGTGATTCGGATCATGATGATGCACACAACGGCAACATAATGGCACAACCTTGGTTCTGGCCGGAGAAAACGGAATCCTGTGCATTACCTTATGTCGAGTACTACCGCAAAAGCGATCGAAAGGTCGTCTACATAGAAAAATTAAGTCATTCACTCGCACCAAAAGATTGGTGCGTCTCCATGATATAGTTCACAATGGTTATCAAGGAACTTATTCAAGTGAAAATAACTACCATGGAAAAATGCTACCGGCAAAGTACTACATGGCAGATACCACACTCAAGCCGAGATAGAGTATCCAACTTGGAACTTACGGACGCCGTATTCTGTAAAATACAGGTGGCCTACGCTGTCCATGAAATAAGCTACTCTAAAATTTACCACTTTCTTCAATTTTCACACAGGTGATTAGAGAAAATGTATGGAAATTACGCTGGATGGAATGGTATGTCTGGGAGTATAAAAGAAGCATGGTATGTATTTTCATGACATCTGAAATATCCTCTGAACAGATCAGGTTAAACAAGATTAAAGTAATGCTTAGCCTCGCTCACATTTAGGATATCCTAAATACTAGGGATAGTATCCGCATAGGAACTATAGCGGAAGGCATCTCGGTCATCGCATATAGGTTATTTATAAGGGTTCAACGCGTTTGAATTAATTTTAAATGAATGGTATGTTCTGGCCACTTTCATCAAGGGTACTCCCGCCAAAATCTTTGACTTTGCATAAAGAGAGGCATGTTTAAAATATAAATAACCAGCCATGGCTCCGCCTAGGGGAGAGTTTGCGCTCGCTAACAGCCTGAAGGCTGTTGGCATCCGGCCTATTTGTCCTTTACAACCGCTTTTTTTTCAGCCCATTTCATTACGATTTTTTTAACTCCTCCGTTTAAACGACAATTGAATCCCTTTTAAAGTAAAAGGAAAAAAATGAATATATAAATACTGTATTTGTTAATTATTAACACACACCGTACAAAAATTTATTCATTCTGACTTTCTTAATTCAAACCGATTCTTTTTTTAACAACCGGGAATTCTTCATAATTTTTTTCTTCTTCTACTTCATCTTCTTCCTCTTCTTCTTATTATTATTATTATCCTTTCTATCTTCTCCTCTTCTCCTTTTCGATTTCTTCTTCACATCCTGCTTTTCTTCCTCTTCTCCTCCTAGTGCTATCATTCTTTTATGACTCTTCCATTTTGCTCTTTCTTTTTGTCTCCCTCTTCTTTTTCTCCTCTTTCATCTGTCGTCCTTTCTTTTCTTACCTGTCTTATCCATCTCCTATTCCTTTCCTTCTCAACTCCTCCTCTTTCTTATTCCCATCCCTCGTTCTTATTATTTTCTTCTCGTCCTCTTATTTTTCTATACTTCTCCTCCTCTACTTCTCTCTCTTCTTCTTCTTCTTCTCCTACTCTTTTCATTCTTCTCCTTATCTTGTTACACTTCTACTTAACTTCTTCCTTTTTAATTCTTTCTTCTCTTCTCCTTCTTCTTTCCTCCTCCTTCTTCCTCTCCTCATCCTCACCTTCCTTATCTTCTTGTTCTACTATTTTTATTCTTCTTCTTCTCCTTATAAATCTCTATATTTAACCCATCCCAAAATTCAAGTTCTTAAAATATATTTTGTTAGGGACAAAAGGAGCGTCTTCTCCACTCCTCATTTAGCTCTACTCGTTTTTAGGTGCCATTAGCTATTTCCTCCTGATAGACGGAAAACACATTCCTCAAAGCTATTTTTTTCGTCAAAATTTGCGTTTATATACGAAAAAATGTTAAAAAAAACATCCATGACTCAATTTTAATGCACTTTCTGAACTTCACGATTTGTAATTATGTTTGTTTTAAAAATTTCAAAACAATCGATAATCATATGTATTTTTTCTGAACTTCACCATTTTATTTTTCAATCTCTAAGGAACTCTTAAAATATACCGAGGTCATAACCAAACCTGGAATGTAAGGACGTATTTTTTACTATATTCTAATTGCAATGCTAAGAATAAGCTATGTGCAATCTGCCAGAATTCACGCACTCGGCTGTGCGCGAAACATAAATCTTGCACAGCTTGAGGCAAGTTGAGCAGACTCGAGGTTGACTCCTCTTTACATTTCGACATTTGTATCGCAGAAGCGGTGGTGGTCTATAACACTACGAGTAAGTCACATGGTAGTGATACCGATCATCAGGTGCCTACTCAATGAGCCTATTTACGTAAAAGATTTCCAAGACTTTCGTGAGGAGTTGGGTCTCGAGACCACTTCCTTCTTCCTTGCAGGTGATTCAAACATGATTGCGCCCTGATTGGGTATCTTTTCCATGATGCTGTAGAGAGAATAGCCAAGCAATTTCTTTGCATACATTACTGCGTCTATAAAGTTAAATGTATAGTGTTGGGATAGCCACAAAGGTTTCATTCAATTCCAGAAGATCACACAATTTTTCCTCCTGACCCGGATCGGCGCATTAACCAGAAGAACCTCGTCAAAGAAAAGCGAAGGCTTTGGTTTTCTATCAAGAAATGAATCTAAAGTTTGAATTTTCCGGATCATGTGTCCGTCTTACAGTCATCTTCAGTCAGTTAACTTGGTTTCCAGTGGGATAGCGGAAATGTCCTCCATTTTCTTCCTACTCCAAATGAGCTTCGCGGTCGAACGGAACTACCCGCCTCCATATCCCTTCGGAAAGATGAAAGCTCTAGATTTCTTTTTAAAAGTTTTTATATGGTGTATTACTTTGGGGGGGATTTAGTTCCCTTCGAGAGCCCCGTTTAAGTATAAGATAGGGTTTAGGTAGGCTCTGGTCTCACTATGGCCTACTCGGTCCCATTATTAGGATTCCCACTCAACTTCAAGGGAACCTCCTTTGAAACAATACATTTCTAGGCATCGGTGATTCTGTCTGAGACATTCCGATACAGAGGATCCTGGAGAAAGGATTCAAAATGTAGATAGTGACCCATGGCACTGTATTTCTGAAGAGGTGGCTAAAATTAAATTTTAAAAAGAGTAAGGTAATGAATGGTATTGAATGATGAGGAAGGAGTGCGGTGTGTTGTTAGACCTTTTTCAATTTAAAAATAACTAGAGTTAGGAGTGGATCGAATACAATTGTATTTGTATTTGAATTGTATTTAAATACAATTTTCATGTATTTATATTTATATTTGTATTATGGCATCCAGAGAAAAAAGTATTTTGTATTTATATTTCGAGTCTAAGCTATTTGAGGAGGATATGCAAACTCAGAGAGAGAGAGAGAGAGAGAGAGAGAGAGAGAGAGAAACTTAGAGTCAGAGAGAACCATGACTTACGAGATATTTTATAACAGGTTATATCTGCTACGCATGAGAGTTTTCTAGAACATTCTCGAACATTCAGAAATGTTCGGCGAAAAAACTGTCGAGTTTATAAGACGCGTGAACGGCGTACTTCCATTCAGTCTTTATTTGAATAGTACTGTGTAAAGCATACTCTCTCTTTCTCTTGTTCGGTGGGTTTATTATCATAATACTAAAACACAATAATATTATGTGTGTTAATTGAATGTTTAATTATTGAAAGAGATATTCTCTTGGGTTAACTCATTGATTTATCTTTCTCTTTCTCTTTTATTAAGTTTAATTTTAAGGGCAATGACTTAAAGTACTAGTTAAATTTCATAATCAATAGGTTTTTCCATCTTTTTTTCCTTTTCATACATATTTGTATATATTTTTAAGTTACTTTTAATCTATTAGCTTGGTGTTTGTTTTAACCACTTTATTATCATTATTTTCTTTGGTTGATTCTATTTTATTGTTATTTTGTTTTTTAAATTTGTTATTAACCACTTTATATTTTTGTTTCTTTGCTGTGATGTTTCAATTATATTTTTAGTTTTTTTCTTTCTCAACATTCTGTTTTAGTACTCAGATATATGATTTATGATAAGGTAAATTTAAAAGAAAAGAAGAATATATGTTTATTTCTAATAATATAGGAATTAAAATATAACCCAAATTTAAATTTAACTTGAATATAGCTCATATTTATTATATAACATTCTATGAATTGGTATATGAAAAAAAACCAGTAAATATATAAAATCTGAATCTACAATATTAATTTTCACTTTACAGATGGATAACGAAGACGTTGCTACCCCAGATAATCCTTCACTCGGGGATGAGGAGGTCCGGGAGGACGTACAAATACCTCAACTCTCAGTTGCACTGGCAAAGTTTTATTCTGTCAATGTCTCAGGTTTACTGACAAGAATCTCATAGCCGACTGTTTGCAGTGCAAAAATGCGTATTCGGCAGCAACGAAGGCAACATCTAACCCTAGTTGTCCACCTCAGAAGAGTCCACAAAGTTCAGTATGATGAATATGAGAGCTGAAGAGGAAAAGAAGAAGCTCCAGAGCTCTGCGTCACACTCACAGACCAAAATGACCTTGTTCTTCAAAGTCAAACCTGCACAAGAGAAAAACATTTACGCTAATCACATCAAACAACGGTCTATAGTAAAGAAACTCTTATACTCCATCGTATGTGACCAACTGACTTTAAGTATTGTTGAAAGTAAGACTTTTAGAGCTTTTCTGCACGATGCAGAACCATGCTTCGTGCTTCCAAGCAGAACCACACTTATAAACCATTTACTTCTGCAGAGAGCGAAAGACATCGAGTCGCAATTTATGGCAGAATTCGAACATCTCAATCGTATGTACCTGACATTGGACCTCTGGATGAATCGGAAAATGATATAGTTTCTTGCTGTCACTGCACACTTCATCAACTCATCATGGGAGCTAAAGTCACGTGTCATTGCTTTCGATCAGTTTATAGAACGACATACAGCTGTGAACATTGCTACAACATATGAGGATATAGTCACTAAATTCGGAATTTGTGGCAATGTGAGGAGGTGGTTCCAGACAATGCCTCGTCTATAGTGATAGCATTTGATGTCTGTCTACCAGGATTATATGGAAATGAAGTAAGGAATGAAAGTAGCAGTGAAAATGAAGATACCACTGAATTTGAAAGAATAACTTGATCTGAATGAGGTGCTTGCCCTTCGTACACCGGATCGGTCCAGTTGCTTTGCGCGCACACAACAACTCGGCATACGAGATGTCTTCAATCACCCCTGTGTAAGAAACATTGTAAATGCAACTGTGATACACAAGTGCAGTAGTATTATTGCTGCAATACGTCGATCTACTGTGGCAGCACCGTTCTTGGAAAGTCAGAGGTTTCAATGCAGTCTGCCAACGCTACTCGATGGAACATTCAACTGACAATGCTTAAGTCAGTTCTCAAGGAAACCGATGGAGTCACTTCAGCTTTTTGTCTTCTAGGATCGAACCGAACTGTAGAAGAGTTGAAAGAAATGGAAATAGCAATGCTGACAGAAGTGATACAAGTTTTGGAACCGTTCCAAGAGGCGATGACGTAATGGAAGGAGAAAACATGGTTACACTTTCTTGCGTTGCACCAGTAGTATTTTGCCTTTAGCACAGCCTCAAAATATTTACGGAACGTAAACCGATCTACTGCTTTAACTTGACAAATACACTGCAGTCTTCTATCAAGAAGAGGTTGCATCCATTTCTTGAGAGGACTGATGTTAATGTCGAAGCTCTTATGGACCCCAGGTTCAAGCTGGCATGGATGCCATGTAAGGAAATGCAAAATGAAAAGGTTTCGACGATTGGGGACTTAATTCCTTCCAAGTCAACTCAATCGACCTCGAATAAGAAAGTAATTCAAGAGATTGAACCTTTCGTCTCCATGAGCATGAATCAAGACGAGGCTACCGTGATTACAAAATGACCTCGTATTTTTGCCTACATGCCTCCAGCTGGGCAAATGATGACAAGTGTATCAACAAATGACACTACAGTGGTGATGCCAGAACTTGAAACGTACCTAGAAGAAGGTAGTCTGCCTTTTGTTGTCAACCCACTGAGGTACTGGCGTGATACACAAAGCTTCACGATTTCGAAGCATTTCGCCAAGAATATTCTAGGGTGCTGTGCAACATCAGCACCATCTGAGAGTGTGTTTAGCAAGGCCGACAATTTCAAGAGTATTTTTATTTGTATTTTTGAAATCTGGAATAAGAGTATTTGTATTTTTATTTATTATTTGTTGAACCAGTACTTGTATTTGTATTTTTAGATTCAGAAATAAAATTATTTGTATTTGTATTTGACTTATAAAAATCAGTATTTGATCTAACCCTGACTAGAGTGTATCGTCAGGGTTGCAAGAAAGTCTTAGCTGCGATTAGTGCTAATAACTCCTAATGAATAATGGAATGTTGAATGGGGGAGTGAGCTACAGGAAATTTTCTTTGCGCCATTGTTGGCTTAAGAGAGTGATTAGGGTTGACTAGTGGGAAAATACAAACAGATAAGGGAACGGCGAAGGTCATTAAAAGATCAAAGAACTCCCTCAAAATATACTGAAACAAAGCAAAGTAAGGAGTAGCCATGCAGTATTTACGATACATTAACAAAATAATTGTTAAAAAATTGAGGCATTACCGGAATATAAAACACGAAAAATAAATAATGCAAAGGAAAGGAAACAGAGAGAATAACATTAAGTTAAGAACGACTCTTTTGAAGTTGTCGTTGGCACGAATGTGTGAGCATAATTAGCCTCATGTATGAGATATAAAATATATTAAGCTCCAAATTCTTTGCGAAGAATAATACTGGAAGATCAGGAGGTAATAAATGTTTCCAGTGAAATCTAATTTCGTGTTAACCACATCGCGTATTCCAAAACCCCGCAGCAACTCTCTCCTAATTCTAGTCTCACAAATTTATGTCCAATCATTCCATACATATTAGTATTATTTAGTTAAAGTTAGGAAACAACGAGTGTAACTTCTCTTGAATGAGGTTAGGGGAAGCGAAAGAATGTGCAGAGAATGAATAGAAAGATTAGACTTTGTAGTTTGGATACTCGCAAACGACTTGACATGCAATATCCTGAGCATGAACAACCATCAAAATGGATGCAACTTAGCCTGCGGAGGCAGGAAGAAGGTTGAGTAATGTTCTCAATCTAACTCTTCATCCGGGACTACCCAGTTTTTGTTTTGTTTATTAATTCTTAAACTATTTCACGGTCGTAATTGGCAGAAACATTACCATAATGACAATGAAAACTTTGAAATCGTAGCTTTTACATTTTAAAGATACTATTGTAATAAAATAAATATATATAAAGCAATCCCAAGAGGGCTGGAAACACGGAGAATGAGATCCGAAGACAAACCAGCCTAACATCAAACTATGAGGAGATGAGCAATAAGACAGGAGGACACAATTATCCTTGAGGTAGATCCTTGAGGTAGTTTTTTCTGTATTATATCAACTTTTTGAGCTACTGGATATCCTCGCTTTGTATAAAAGAAAACAAAATACTGCATCTAACAAATTTATGCTTATTTTATAAAATGTTTTTATAACAATTTACATACACTGCAAAATAATAAAACATTACTTTGCTGTAATGTTTGCATGTATAAATTTATTTTGTCTATACAAATGATATTGTGCGAGTAATTAAGAAAAAGATTCACGCCAACATATTTACATCCTATCTAACTTGATAATGCTCCTCCATGAACTTTAAATTTTTGTGTATTTTTTAATTGAAAGGTCAGGAAATGCCAAAAGGTGGCACTTGAAACAATCGCTTTCAGTTGGCAATGTTTTAATAAATTGCCTAATGGGACCCAGTTTGCTCTGCAGCGGTGGGAATATAATTATTTTTCTACCAACAAGTGGTTTATGTAGAATTTGGGGAATACCAGTTTTGAGGTCAAATGTTGGAGGCCAATTTCTCTCCACTCAATGCTTGTTTCGAGCTCTGCAGCCACACATGCGCAGAAAACAGGGATACTTCGTGTACCCGCATTGCTGACCAAGAGAGAAGCATACCATTTACGGTCAAAAGAGATTATGCAATTGTGTTTGTAATATTGAAACAACTCAATGAATCTAATTATCTCTCCATGTTGTTCATGAAAACTAAATGAATGCCAAACTGGGATTGTACCAAAATTGCCATTGTGAAAGAGCGTGAGTTTTAAGCTCCATTTTGAGCTATTGATGAACAGTTGCCATTCAGCTGATTTGGAGTTTGGAATTACAATTTCAATCAGTAAACCTTGTATGCTATGGCAACATACCACGCTACCTTCCCTTAGATAAGTTCTGCAGAAGTACACTTTCTTTGAATCGAAAGTAGGATATCTCTGCTGCTTCTTCAAGAAAGTTATCCTCATATAGTCTAGATGCTAGGAGTTCTTACGCCTATTTTAATAGTACCAAGTCTCGTGCTAAGTCATTCAACTGGTGCTGATCGAATCTCTTATGAGCTGATTCATCTTCAATTTAGAAATCTCTCTTATTGCTGTCACGAGTTCTTCATCATTATCCAGATCTTCAAGAGAGAGGGTAATTGAAAGAAAACTGACCCTGGAATTTCAGCGAAATAAGGCCAGGGACGTATAATTGATGGTAGACTAGGATGCTAAATTTTACATTTGTTTTTCTTGTTATATCCTGAAGTATCACTGACCAAATGTAACAGAGTGTACAATGATGTTTTGGCTCTTGCTAGTCATAAGTATTCCAAATGCCAACTGATCACATCAGCAGTCGTAAGCTTAGGAAAAAAGACTTGTATAAGGTCTGATAACCCTTCGTATACCAACCTTTATGCATTGTTTGCAGAATACGATAGTAATCTCCTCTTTAGAATGGCATAGAGCCTCTCACCGCACTGTCTCACAATTAACTGAATAAATAAGTTACAAATTATCACCGTTTGGTAAGAGTGCCTCTTCTATAAGTCGCGGTAAAGTGTTAATAAAATTAATTCCGATATTTATGCTTAGCAATAAATAGATAATAAAATAATAAAAGCAATCAGTTAAGCAGTCCTATTACCTACGAACAAACAATAAAATTGCGTTTATTCAGAGAGCAAGAAGGTGTACAAAATTAACTTGACGTAATAGAACAAAAATTACTAGTTTTAAAATCAGCATGGCACCTAGGTCTAAATCAGGTGACAAATCGAACTCAACAGAAATTATGTTAAAAATTTTCCCTCTGATAATAATAACGATTATTTTATGGCGTTATTCAAAGCTATGGGCGTTCATAGACCACCCGTATATCTACTAATGAAAAGTTAAAAAGAAGAGGCGAATCTTCAAGGCACGATTGAAGGAATCGGGGTGAACTAGATCAGCGGATAGCACCAGGAATTCCATGTGACATTCTTGCGGCGAATGCAAACAGACCTGGATCGCACATGCAACAAAGACGTCTATGTTAAATATTCAGTAGTGCAGCTGAGTTTTGTGTGGTTAGAATAGGGTCAGTTGAAGGACAGGTAGGAGTGAGCAGAGGTATATAAGAACTTATAGCTAAGCAAAAGGAAAGAGCCAATGAAGATCATGAAGTGCTCGAAATGCACGAGTTTTGAACCAGTTTGAGAGGTCGTAGTGTGGAAGCGTGTGATCGAGCAAGAGGGCGGTTGCAGTAGTCAAGGTCTGGCTAAAGAGTAAGAAAACTAATCACTAAACCATCGATGCTTCTGAGCACGGAAGCCGGGACGGTGTTCCTATCCTTCAAATGTCATATTAAACCCTCTATCCAAACCACCTCCTTGTGGGATAGAAGGAGGAGGAGAAAGTGTCATTGAAAGGGCAGAGAAAAGTCATAAAAAAGAGCTCATGCTTTTCCCTAGTGCTCTTAACTACTAAGCCTATTTCTAGGTTATTTTAAAATCCCCCCATAGTAGGGTACACTGTCTAGACTTGTACAAATAAGGAAGACCTGGATGACTGGGTTGAAATGTACTATTTGACAATGGCTGATGAAAATGCTGCGTCTTATGTTTCCCACTATGCACTTACTATGCCTCAACTTAAACCTGTAAGACAAGCAGGGCTTGCTGGTGCGAGAGCCTGCAGGGAACTACCCTTTGTAGACTGTTGCACCGTTATTCAGAGAAACGGCAGTTTCTCCCGGCTAGAGTGCAAATAGGGAAGGTCAAGTAGACTGGAAGGACTCAACACCTTGACTAGGCCTAGAGAAGCTAGCACGATCCCCCTTTCCTTTTATGGAAAAACTTTTTTTAAGAGTATCTACCCCCTATTTATTTCAGAGATTGGGCCATTCCCGTCAGAGCTTTCAGTTCAAAGAAGGTTCACGCGTTTCCTTCGAGTTAGTCCTAAAAGGCAATTTTCCTCAATGGAATTGCCATTGACCTGTGTGTATGGGTGTAGGGGTGGGGAGTGTGGATGGTTGTATTTTTCTGCTCTCATTTAGCTATCTTCCTTCAGGACCAAGGGAAGGGGTTCCGCTAGGTAGGCAAGAAAATTGCTTCTGTCATGGAAATGCCCTTGTTGTTTTATTTTCATTGAGTATCAACAGCATAACCTTGGGGCTGTCGGTTGTTTTTGCTACACTCCACTCTACATGAGCGAACTTTTTATCTCTTTTGGTCCAACTCAAATGCATGGTGGTGGTGACGAGCCCCTCCCCGGCCTGACAGTGGGTCGGGACCCTCACACATATTCCAGGCCCCACCACAGCTCCCCAGACCATCGCATGGGCAGACCAGCGGCCCCTCTGGGTCTCTCCCAGAGATCCACCGGGCCCAGGTCTGTGTGTATCTGTGGGCAGTTAAAAAGATGTGTCGTGTCGTATGTCTGTGTTAGGCATTTGGGGCAGTTTAGTGTTGTATGGTGGTGGGAAATATTTTGTGCATGTATGGTGTCAGGAGTGGTGATGTGTTTGTTCGCATCTGTGCTAGTGTTCTTCTGATCTGCTTTGTGAGTGTTTGTTCTGAGTTGTGTATGGTTGGAGGTGGTGAACGTAATATTTTGTTGTGGGTTCTGTGGTCAGGTAATGTTGTGTGATCTAAGAGTGGATGGTTTTCATGTTTTGCTTGATTGTGTCTTCTGTTGTTGTTTTATGGGCGGTGTAGTTGTTGTTATTGAAAATAGTCTGTTTTTTGTATCAGTGATTGGGAGGTTGTCGGGTGATGTGGTGGAAGGGATGATTTGGATGTTGCGTTTTCTGCCTGAGTTGTGATGTATGTAGTTTTAGGTAATTTTTGATTGGTAGTAGGTTCGTCTCGTCGTGTAGATGTTGGGTGTTTGTGTCGAGAGTGCATCCTGTGGAAGTGCGGAGGGCTATGTTTTGTATCGTCTGTATTTTTTGGGGTGTTGTTTTCTAAAATTATTGGGGACCAGATTGTGTTGGCGTATTCTAGTACTGGTCTTGTGATTGTCTTGTATGTGTTAATGAGTGTTTTCTTGGTTTTCCTCCAGTGTCTAGTTATGAGTGCCTTGAGGACTTTGAGTGTTTTAGTGGCCTTGACTATTGTGTTTTGTATGTGTTTTCAGTATGTGAGTTTGGGGTCGAGATTGAGGCCAAGAATCTTTGGTTCTTTTGTGGTGGGTAGTGTTATGTTTTTTATATTTAGATTTAGGGTTTGTTGTATTCTGCACGGTTTGGTATGAAGAGAGTGGTCATTGATTTGGTGGCGTTTAGCTTTAGTGAGTTTTTTATTGTTCATGTGTGTATTTTGTTGAGGTAAAGTTGTATCTGTTGTGCAGCGGTTTCTGGTTTGTGGTGTGAGGAGAGTAATGTGTTGTCTGCGTAAGTGACAATTTTTACTGTTTGTGGGGGAGTTGGAATATCTGAAGTGTAGATGTTGAAAAGTGTTGGGGAAAGTACTCCTCCTTGGGAAACTCCGGATTTGGCATGTTTGTGTTTGGAATTTGTGTTTGTATTTGGGTGTATTGGAGTTGTCCCTAGATGTAGTTTGCTATGTATTTGACGAGGGTGAGTTTTTGGATCTTGTTGATTATTTTGTGTATATCTACTGTGTCAAATGCTTTGGACATGTCAAGGGTGACTGTTATGGTTCTATGTGGTGGAATTTTCTTGTTGAATCCATTTGTAATTATGTTGCTTATTTTGTGTAATGCTATGGTGACTGAGTGCATGGATTTGAATCCAGGTTGGTGTGGTGTGTTTGGAGTGTTGGATGTGACGTAGGGTAGAATGATTTTTTCTAGTGTTTTGGCTATAGGGGAAAGCAGCGCTATTGGTCTGTAGGAGCCTCCTTTGTTTATTTATGTCTTTGTTTGGTTTGGGTATTGGGATTATTTTTGCTACTTTCCATTGTTTAGGTATGTTGTTTGTGTTTATGGCAAGGTTGTAAGTGTGTGTGAGGAGGTTTATGGAGTTTTGACCTAAGTGGTTGAAGTGTTTGATGCTTATGTCTTCGGGGCCGGTGGAGTTGTTGTCTCTTGCTTGTTTTATGGCTCTGATGGTCTGTTCATTTGTGGTTGTGAATTGTGGTTTGGGGACGCTTTTTGTAAGTCTGTCTATTTTCCTGTTTTCATTATTCGTTCGGTGTATGGTTGTGTTTGCGAATTGTTTGTGGAAATGTTCTTCTTTTTCTATAGGTGTTGTGGCTTCTTTGTTTCCGAAGGTGATGGTGCTGTTTTGTGGCTGTGTTGTTTTTTTATTTGTGAAGCTAGCAATGATTCTACAGAGTTTGTGTGTGTTTATTTTGTGGCCCCATTGCTGGTCTAGGTGGTTTCCATAGTTCTTCTTTGTGTTCTTGTATGGCGCAATCTATTTGTTTGTTTTGTTCTATAATTTTAGAGTCTGATGGGTTTTGTTTTTTAGTGTTGTTTAGAGATTAGATTTTGTGTGTTGTGTATTTTTCCAGGTGGGATGTTGTGTTTGTCTGCTTATAGGATGGTGTTGGTTAGTATGTTGTTTGCCGTGTGTGCATCTAAGGGGAGTTGGATATTGGAGAGTACTTGTTCAATTTCTTTTATGTATTCTGTCTAGTTTGCCTTGTGATAATTTATGTATGTTTTGAGGTTTTTTTTGTAGCTTGAAACTTGTTTTAGTGTTTAATGTGCTTAAGATGGGAAGGGGGTCAGAGGAGAGAGCGTGTGTCGTGTTCCAGGTAAGGTGTCTGTGTAGGGTGTTTGTTGCAGTGGTGATGTCTGGCGAAGGGGGCTGTTGGTTGGGGTGTGTGGGTATGCGGGTTGGTGTATCTGTGTTTAAGGTTATGTGATTTGAGTTTTGGATGATGCCGGCGATGAGTTCTCCTCTGTGGTCTTCTGTGGGTGAGTTCCAAAGTTCTGAGTGTGCGTTGATGTCTCATGTGATTATGGAGTTCGTGAGAGTGGTCGCGTGGGTGAGGAAGTTTGTTATATCTGCATCTTCATTTAGGTGGTATGTAGATTTTTGTGAGGTGTAAGTGCTTAGTTTTGCTTAGGTAGATTTTGGAGATTTGTGCTTCAGTTTTTGGTGTGAAAAGGTTGTTTGGGAGGGGTATCTGTGTATCGGTGATGTTGTTTTTGATGTGTGTGATGAGGCTTCCTCCCTCTTTGTGTTTCCAGTCGGTTCTAATTGCTGTTTAGTCTGTGATTAAAGGGGTTTTCTGTTTTTCTGTGAGTTTGGCTTCTTGGATAGTGATTACGCCTATTTCATGCTTGTTTGTGAGGTGCTCGAGTTCTGTCGTTTTCTTGTGCAGTCCATTTATGGTTATTTGTAGTATATTTAGGTGCTTGTTATGTGTGTTTCGTTTGTTTGATTTTCTAAGGGTTTGTGATGTTTGTGGAAGTGTGGGTTATGAGTTTGTTGGCTGTGGTTGGGTAGGCGTTGATGGGCGTGGTGCTTGGTGTTTTGGGCACATCCAGTGTTTTGTGTATTGTTTGATTTTAGTATTTGTGCATTTGAGATGTACCTAGTGTGTTGTGTTGTTGCACATTATGGGTGTTTATCTTTTTGTGATTTATTTATTGCATAGTGTACATGTCCATGTTATGGGGCTCGGGTTGGTCTTCACGTCTCCCCCGAGGAGGGGCAGAGTTGCTGCCCACGTGAGGGGCAGGGGAGTCTTGTTGATTTAAATCTCGGCTTCTGCTTCCGTCTCCTCTTCGGTGTTCCCGGATTCGACCTCCGCTTCGGCCTGTGCACGCCAACCATCTGGAGAATTGACTTTAAGAGGCACTTAACTGCCCCTCTTGCTATTCAGAAGGGCACGGGTTTCAGTTTTCTTAGCCAAAGACTAAGGTGTTACACTCCTGTCGCCAAACACAGTTTTGACCCGAACTAGACTTGTTCCTGAATGGCGCTCGCCGGAATGTTGTTGAGTCGCAGCGTTTTATAGTCTTGTTTTTGAAGGGCGACTCAACAGAGAGAGCCACATTCACAGACATTCTTTTTTCTATACACCATTTGGGGTGCTGATAAGGCCATGCTGAGTGATTAATCGATGTGTCCAGTTCGGAGCCATAATTGTGATTTAGAGCGACTCATAAAGCGCAGGGCCAGGGACAAGCGGAGTCACGACTGATTGTCCAATGAACCCTGGGTGAATTTGTACACTCTTGGCTGTGGGATTTTAGGGGGCGGGGTTAGGATGCTGGTTTCTTCTATTTTCCTTAGGTTTTGGATGTGGGGGTTTATACTCTGGTTTGAGTAGTTAGATTTTTTTTTTTTTTTTTTTTTTTTTTTTTTTTATATTAGCTTATTTGCAGGCAAAATTATAACTAGTAAAGGTGTAGCTTTTGTGACTTATACCCTTTTGTGGGGAGCTTTCAGATGGGAAACCTTTATAAAATAAAAAAAACACAGAGGGAGCTTTGCTAGATGGAATGTAATATGTTTTTTTTATAAGCCAACAAACACTAAAGACAAAAGCTTGTCATCAATAGGATAAAAGGGTGCTGGTGGGTAGGTCGTAGCATCGATAAACTAATTTCAGCAAATCAACCGGCACATTTCAGGTTTTGTACACTTGAGTACGCATATTTTAAAGGTGGAAAAAGCATTTTGAGAAATATTTGGAACACCTTTTTGAGATTAATTTTTCAAAAATATTTGAGCCAGAGAGATATACACTATTAGAGTTGTTAGTTTGTTGTTATAAGTGCTTCTAAATACATTAGAGTTGAGTTTAAACTGAAGGATAATCACAAATAAGTGAGGAGTTCAACTTTTATTATCGAACAATTAGATACTATTTGTCAACAGATACATTAAAATCATGCTTTGTCTCAAACGATGGCTGAAGTCACGGGATTTTAGTAACATCTGAATGTAGCTATCTCTCGCTTCTTAACCATAAACTTCGCCAGAAACTTCCGTCACCCTTCGCACACCACCGCTCCACACCTTGAGAATGGCATGGAATGTCAATAGATAGTGGCTTGTCGACCATATTTTGTAGGTCTGCATTAGATAGATGCCTTGTATGTGGTGGCTCAAACCTGCACTCATCTTCAGGGAGAAGTAGATCTGTTAGGTTCTTAGTAGTCATCTATTTTTAGTGTCCTGAAATCACGTAACTCTTCCTAATACACAGTAACTTCTCTGATCTTCTTGATTCTGTCAATAACTAATTTCCTGTTCTTCTGATCAATAACTGCCAGCATTGCTAAAATGACGTTCTCAGGATGGGCCCAGTACGAGTTCTTTTGGATTGTTTGCTATGCTATGGCTTCACTGGCAGGTTGGAGTATTTGCAGAAGATTGATCTGTTACAGGAGATGTTTAGATCCCTCCGTGCATTTTGACAAGAATTTGATGTCAACCAGATGGGCCTATAATGACACACGACAAACTCTGTGAAGACATACAAGTCATTATTAGGTTTTTCTCTGTTGCTACATAAAGTCAACATATTTTTTTGCAGTAGTGAGCCATCTCGCATGAGATATTGGCCCTGGTTTCATATGTAGGAAATCATCGTCAATTACATCACTTCTAATAGCACTGATACTTCTGTACAGGTAAACTTGGTCCCGACTAAACTCATTTATATCTACATCTGGAAGAAGAGCTCCTTAGCAATACTGGTAGAGTTTCACAGGTGGTTAAGGGTTTACAAAGTGGTCCTTTCCATTGAGTTCCGCTTTTCATCGGACCAATATATTTACTGCACAGGTGCCTCAAAGGAAGTTCATTTAGTTGCAAGCTGCAGATGATCCACTGTAAAGGATGATGAAATTGACATTTCAGCCCTCTTATGGCTCTATTCTTCAACCCAGTATTAGTTGCCGTGCTGCCAGCTCCTACTGCCTTTATCTCATCTTTAATATCGTTTTCAACAAACAATTTCATCAGTCCGTCTGCAATACCTGCACCTGTTCCTCGGTCAATAGTTAGATGATCTAACTATACAGTACCAGGTTCTCCTACAAGCACATATTAATCTTGAATTTATTTTGTTCCATACCATTTGTTTCTTTCTTCTTTTTAGTTAATGTCATGTCTCTCCTCCCATCAAAATACAAAGCAGTAATTTTCTTATCTCCCAAACATTAAGATTCGGTAAAATTCATCCTTAACTTATATCGTGCCTTCCAGAATTTGTGATGGTCATTTACATGGGAGCGAGCCTCTAAATTTACAATACCATAGTCCAATAGCAGCAGCAGCTCTATTTGACAGAGAATACCGATCTGCTTCCATGACAATTGTTGGTATTGGTATGATGTTTTCTGTTCTCGCAAAGACTTTCTTCCATTCATCATTGGAAATGTCAGAAGATGAGGTTTCTTCATACAAGGCTTCAATTGAAGTTTTTAGTTTTCTCTTTTTGTGACTCTTCTTCTTCTCTTCTTTCCTGAATTCGATCTTCTCTGATTTTCCTTTTTTGTAATCATTTGACTTGTTTTTACATCCACTCCTCCAATTTTCATGTGATCTAAAGTTCTTTGGTCAATAAGAAATTCATGCTCTCGACGTGGCACTTTCATGTTCTTTCCACACTTGCAATCCAAGAGATCAGCACACCTACAGCCTGCTATATCAAAATGTTGATCTAATGATGAGATAACCCTGTTACTCTTAGTAGCATTCATTCCTTGTTTTGAATCCACAGACGCTCCTTCCACAAATCGGAGCAATTCGGTTTTAACATTCTTGATCGGCTCAACTGGAATACTGGCTTTTTTTTCCAGATCTCAGTAAGGGCCTCGGATACTTTAGAAATAACATATTTGTTTCTCTTGTATTTATTGTCTTTTACATACTGAATATATCTTCCTACCTATTGTTTTGGTGGTAGCTCATAATGAGAAAGTTCTGGAAGTGGGTAGCCAAAGACACTGTGACTTGTTGATGTTCAAGTTCTTTTACTCAGCTCATCCAAGAAAATGAATAATAGAAAGACCCGTTAGTGTAAAACAGCCATAATACATGCCATGAGTGAATCTATAACATACATTCAAAAAGGTGAAGCCATATCCCTCCATAGAAAATACCCTGTAAATATCTCGTAAATTCGTCATACATCGATTAATTTATAGTGGCCTCCGAGTAGTTTACAAACAAGGAACTCCTCAATCTAAAATTCCCTAAACCTTAGAAACATAAGGAGCTAAAGTGCAAATTTTCTTCCTGGACGAAAATTACCCATTTCTAGTTTCAGAGACAAAAACTATAATAACTGAATAGAACCAGCATCACCGTACGGAAAAGATCATTTTTAAGCAAAATTTGCCCCCCCCTCCCAAAGGAGGTGTTACGATATTTTCAGATTTCTTTCGTCTTCATTTCAAAATTTTGGATTGTCTGCTCTACAAAACCTGAAATGTACCATAAATTTGGTTGTGCCACTACACCCTACATTGGTGGGCTTCACCACGCTTCTAACTATTTCATTCTATCTTGGCTTGGATTTTGAGACCTTTCGCGGTCCATTTCTGGCCGCGGGAATGGGCGCTGTTCGCGCCTGAACAGCGAGCGGCAAACACTGACCAGAAGTTTAGCAGCAGATGGTCACACTCCAGGAGCTGCAGCTTTCATTAAGTAGTTAGAGGGTTGTAGCCCTAGAAGGGAGTCTCTACTTAATCGAACTAGTCATCAAGACGACCGCAGTGGTGTGATCAGCCCATTAGGCGCAAGGAAGAGGATAATGTGGAAAAGCAATCTTACAATTAATCCTGCCCCAGCGCCCAAGACCTCTCAACTCTGGGCCCCTTGCAGCTGTGGGTGTTAAAAGACACTTTTTTATAGAAGCTCCATAGTCTATCTTCTTACACGGCATAATGAGGAAGTAATCTTAGAAAAAAGTGAGGCATAGAGGAAAAGGGGGAACGCAACAGCTTCTCTAGTCTCCGTTAAAGAGTTATGTTATATAACTTAAAGGCGAACCGACAAGGGACGGAACGCCACGAGTTTCGACACGCGGAACAGCGAGAAAGAGTGCAATGAGGTCAGGTAAAATTTGGGCAATGGCAAAGCTCAAGGTTATTTAAAGAGGCATGTAGAAAAATATAATTTGATTTACTTAAAATAAGAGAATTAATGGGCAAAATTACATCGGTAAACGAGGGGTGAATTGCAGAGTTATGCGTCAGACTCTGAAGTTAAAAATTAATGTATTACAGAAGGAGACTATTCAAATGGGGAGGATTAACTCAAATGGTTTGCTGAAGGGTGACAGGGCTTGGCTTACGGAGGATTCCTGGTGAGACATCAGGGTAAAGCTTCACGGGTGTCTTCTGCAGGAAATAAACGTGGGGGCGAGGGCGCTCGAGCTTCTGAGCGTGAAGTTGACGTGATGACGGTTTTCCAAAAGGTGGGGGGGGGGGTAACGTCCGGTCCAGGGAAGAGTGTTTCGGCCACTAGAAAACGAGGAGGGAAACGAAGAGGGCTTCGACAGGAGTTGATGAGTGGAGTCGGAAAAATCGCTCGGCGGCGATCGTCAAATGGAATTACCTCACTGGTTGGGCTAATTCCAACACACAAAAAGTTCACCCGTCACTTTGCTTTGTTGATAGCACCTGACTTGGAACTAGGGGAATCTTCTTGGGTCCGGGCGAGACTCCTCAACTCTGTTTCTCTCACATGGAAGACGAGTCCTATATATATCCGAGGCTCCCCCTGCAGGGGTGGGGAGGAAACAGCGCTACTCTAGAATGGCCTCGAATCTTCACGCCGAGGCGATTCTAACCCACGTAAAGGTGCTCCGTGGTGGACGCGGTTTTAGGCTACCGCTTGTGGATGGGGCTAAGGAAGGCTTACCAATTTACACCTAACCAAATTCTAGAATCTTCTCCAGCACATGGAAATCACTTCCGTGCTGGAAAAGAAATTCCACGTGGAATTCCCCCACACTTATAGTATATAATTGTTCCAGACAGGCTAGACCCAGGCAAGAAAATGATGTATCGACTGCGCACTTGACTTGTTCCTTCTCCTCTTGAGCATTTATTAAGACGTGTAAAAATGAGACTCCCCCTCCGACTCGAACTCGAATGAACATAAATTAGTCGTGCGAATTTACTGGATGTTATCCATACTAGTTCAAACTGTAGCGCTTTGCTCGACATATTCATCGCCTTTTGTCAGACAGAGCTAACGTGATGTAAGAGTGAACAACGGACATGCAGCTTCAGAACTCAACTATAAATGTGAAGAGGGAAGATCAGTGACCTAAACGTCAGGAGCAGCCCATGGAGTAGGCACTATTACTATGCCAACAATTTGGGCGTCTCATGTGTACCTTAGAGACACTCTGGAGAGAAATATGATCAAATAGGCACTTTTATGGGATTTTTTGAAGGCCCTTGGCTAAATATTGTCTTTGTAGTAGTTGAGGCAGAACTACTTAGTTACGGTTTTAAAGAGAGTGTTTATGAAGCCAGCCCACTGCTACTTTAGTAGCAAATACCCGTTAGACTGGAGCCAGAAATCAAATCTCATTAGTTTCCGGATATTTTGGGGGGCTTGCGACTGTGAAGGTGGGGGGGGGGGGCGTGGGATATATGGAGATTTGAAAAAGCGGGCAGAAAGGATGGGAAGACTGGGGGTAAGAAAGAGCAAGGAGACGAGTGGAAGGGGGCATGGTTGGTTACGTTGCGGAGGACGGCGCAATAGCAGGGGTTGATGGCTCGGGCAGGGAAGTAGAGGTAATTGAGTATTCCATGTTCTTGTTTTTTTGTAGAGCAGCCAGTTTTACCTTTAAGTTTTCCCATACCCTATTGGAATATTCAATAAACGGAGGCCGTCACCCTTGTACAACGATTAAAGCAGCGCTCACACCGGAAGGGGCTGTAAATGAAGCCATGGGATTCAAGCCCCATACCGACATATTGCAAAGCCACAGAAAGTACAAGGACCACTATCCTGGCACTCAAACATCACAACAAGTTGCGGCCTGATCAGTGACACCAACAGCAAGACCACAAGGCAGCCACATGCTCTCACAATGGCTAGTGTGAAGTGCGAAAGAATAGCCACGAAACACTAGGGAGAAAAGAGAGGGAGTAAATAAAAGAATTGGAGAAGAGTATATAATTAAATTCATTTTGTTGATAGGCAAACCTTCCAACCATCCTCACATTCGGAAAAGTGGGAGCACATCCGCAGCCAACCCAAGAAACAACGCAGGCGAGGAGGGGCACAAGTTGAAGGTTAATTCAAAGCGCAGATTGATTTAAATAAATTAATATCATGTGAAGAGATAATACGAAATTTAGTTTTGACATGGATTGCCATTGGCTCAACTTAGTAGAGAATGAGAAGAACTTAGCATTAGTAGTATATGTCATTAAGGGTTTCTACGCTGTGTACGATCAGAAAAAAGACCCCTTTGCTTCATTGGTTACAAGGGTAAGGATGCTTACCTTAAATAGTATAACTCGCATGTGAGGTAACATGTGTAATACTGTGTACAGTCATGGTCCCAACGTTTAAAATTTGATATCAACTTGCTGGACGCAGTACAAATGAAGACAACAAAAATGATACCTTTCATGACGCATCTTGACTAAATAGAGAGAGTGAGCATTTGATTTTTTCTATGAGATAGATAACTTGTATAATGCCAAATTCTTTGATTTAGAGGATAGTAATGGGAATAAGGATTTTGACATGAAATTTAAAAAACAAACAAAGTTGTAGGTTAAGTTTGCTAAAATGTTTTTTTAGATGTCTGGAATGTATTACCACATGAGCTGATAGGTAATCCATATTTAAATGTTTCCAAGGGCAGGTTAGCCGTGTATAAGTTGAAGAATGATCATTATGACTTTTGAGTGTTGTTTGGGTGTATAAATTGCACATATCTTTATCATTATATATTTTAAATGAATGATTAAGCGTTTGATAAGGTTTGATTAGGGGTTGATATTGAGGCGGCATTTGGCCGACAATTCTGCAGATGATTTTAATAGATGGCTGTTAGGGACTGGGTACATTGACTGGCCGTTTGCCATAGATGATCCTCGATAGTCCCTGTTGCCTTTTGTCGTCCATAATATGTTGCTATACTCCACATGGAAAGGATTTTTTGCACTCGGCAAGGCTGTGGCCCCAAGAAAAATGGCTTCAAACTACTTCATTAGCCGCGTTGGTCTCTAACATGCTTCTCATGGAACGTTTTTGGTCAGTTCCCGAGTTTGACTTTAGTCAAAACGTCCCCAATGCAGCGAAATGATAAAAACTGTTGACTCATTTACTCTTTAATTTTTCGAAATTAAAATTATGCCTATGGTTTTTAAGGTTGTTAAAAGATAATGTGTCTCCATGCAAACATAAGTGTATATAGATACACGTCCACTAATTCTATCTACACATGTGAAGATCTGCAATAGTCAGAGAATTGTGTCTGTTTCGATATTGGACGTGTGTCAATAAGGCGACGAAATTGGACCCCGAAAAATTCCAACCTTTTTTTCTGATTTGTAATATTCAATTGCATTTTGGATTAGCACACACATATACATACATAACAACTCCCTCTCTCTTTCTCACACACACACACACACATCCTCCATCCCAAGATAAAGGAATCGTGTTTGATCCACGACAAAATACATTTATTGAAAAAACATACCCCCCGCCCTGGCATGAATTAGAATTTAGGCTTCGCTTCAAGACAAGGTACAAGATCTAAGCGCATACATGGTATGAAAGGTAATTTCCATTTTTATTGGTATTATATACTTATGTTGGTAGTTGCGCACGACAGGTGAGAGAGAGAGGGATGAGGTTACGTACCCTTTCGTTGCTCTACAGATGGAGAGAAGAGAAAGAAGGGTATGAATGATTTCTTCAATCTTTACTTTCCTCATGCATGGACTAGTTTCGACTAGTTAGACCTTTTCATAGTTTTTATCTCTCTCTCTCTATCTTATTTCTGCTCTCTCTCTCTCTCTCCCATTGGCTGTCTCTGTATTGGAATTTCACCGTCTCTCTCATTTTTTTCTCTTATTTTTCTAATTTTTTCCGCTCGTATTTTATCACTTATTTCTTCTTTTCAATTACTTTTCGCCCTTTCTCGTTTCCTATTCTTATTCTCATATTCTGAGGGTCTCTCATTTTTCTCCTTATTCTCAAATTTTCCTTCTGAATTTTAATCTAATTATCCATGATTGTGCCCTGAGAGAAATTATTTCATTAAACTATGTATGTATGTATATTGGCATGTAAAAAGCTTCACTTATGTAGTTTTGCATGAAAATGCATTCGTGTATGTAGGTTTGCGTGGAAATTCTTTCATGTAGGTATTTAGGCATGTAAATACATTTATTTTTTTGTGCTTCTTTCTCTCCCTCACCTACATTTAATTCCTTATCTATGCATGTATATATATAGTGTACCTGGTTCGAATCGCTTCCCTGCACGGATTTTTTAGAAAAAAGGTAATACAAATATTACTGCAAGGAAAATTATTACGTTTTCTCTTTCAATGTCATTTAATGGATTCATTTTCATCATTCTCTCGCGCTACTTTGAGAGATATATACATAAATATTTTATATATATATATATATATATATATATATATATATATATATATATATATATATATATATATATATATATATATATATATATATATATATATATATTTATATACATATATATATATATATATATATATATATATATATATATATATATACGTATATATATATATATATATATAGTTGTATATGCTGTGTCTTGGGACCTCCTGCAGATTTTTTTATCCCTTTCACACGACTTCAGAGCGGCACTGTCAAAGGAGCCAAGGGAAGGGGAGTTGTTTGACCCCCTTCAGGGTGGAGCAGGGCGTAATGGGGTCCTGCCATTGACTCGTCGTTTCTCGAGATTGGGGGAGAAAGTGGAAAAGGGGAAAGAGGCATTCAGGGTGTGTCAATAGAGGCATGTAAGGGTCAGGAAACACGAATGCAAATAGGGAAGTTTATGTGATGTTCCCTGTCTGTATTTGTATTTTGTGTGCACTTTTTTGTGTATGTGTCTTCTAAAGGTTTATGAAAAAGGAATGTAAAGGAGTATCATTAATCTTTCATTATATGCACCAACAAAATTGTATTATCCTTGTGATATCGTAAAAAAAGAGGGGAAATACGAGTTCTGTGCACCAAGTAGGCGCCACTTTGGACTAAGAGAGCAAAATACCTTTCCCACCTTTTCACTTCTCTTATCTTCACTTTCTTAACGAAAATTTCTTACATCTTAAGTTGGTCTCTGTTGCAGTATGGCAAAGCCACTGCGTGACCTCTTAGCCACTGCGTGACCTCTAAGCCACAACGTTCGTAATTCCAATTGCAACCGGTTGTTAGAGAAACTGATGCACTTTATCGATTGCTCAGTTTACCTTTACAAATGTGCTTTAGTTAATCTTAGCCTCTTCTCGGTATTTATGCCGTACGAAAAAAGGATTTGGATCTCTATGATCAACGGCACTTAACACTCACACATTACAAGAAACCAGGCGTGAGGTATAATTAGCGTTGGGAAACGATTAATGAAACGAGGGTTGGGTTTGTGTTCCAGTGAACTTTTCATAACGTGCATGGACTGATCCTGTTTCCATTACTCAGACTGCCGTTGGGTGCCTCAACCTATACTTTTTACGATGAAGTGGCTTCAATGCCCTTGTTGACAGCTAAGCCAAATAAAGCTCTGGTTCTGTTTAGTTCCCTAAAAACAGGTCTTAGTATCCTCTTCATCCCGTTAACGGCGACTAGAATGGTTACGGAATGACTGACCTGAGTCGATTACTTTTTTCTGGCTGTTAGGTCGTGAACTGTTTCCCAAGGGGCAATCGAATATCCTGTGGGAGATCTCAAATTGTTAAAGCTAAGCCAGTAATCCTTAGCGAGTCTACGTCTACCCTTGACGTAGGCATCGTCTCTTCTGCATCAATAAGAGGTCACTTATGAGGAGTAAAAACCTTAGAATACAAAGGTGGCAGTGGTCGGATGAGGCATTCTATGCTCCAGCTAATGATTTTATTACAGCAATTTATATGGCCACTATTAGCATTAAACTTTATTTCAGTAGGACCTATTTGCTTTTGCTTTAGTTATTTCGACAAACCGCAGAAGGGAATCGACTTCTTGGAGTGAATTTGGACTCAGGAAGGTCGAAAGAAATGCTTTAGTAGTTACTGATTGTCCGCCTCCCCTCCCTTATGTCTAATCCCTTTCTTCCTTTTCAGAGTGTGTTGGGATCGCGTGAAGGAACATCATCACTCCAAGTGGGGGAATCGATAGATTTCTATCGTGCCCCTCCTCCCTATTCATCCCTGTCTCTTCTTACTGGGGGTATGTCGATAGATTGTTAAAAGTTATTGTGAACTTTGCAAATAAGATTCTGAATTATCCAGTGATATGAAAATAAATAGTAAAGAGACAAGTGGAACGAGAATAGGTGAGTGTAACCTTTGTGAAAGTACTTGTGGTTGAGAGTGTTAGGTGTAATGATGGTTGAGTGTGGCAGTGAGTTGGTGACTGACAATGCCTTCTCTTTTCTAGCTATGTGATACCGATAATACCTATCGTTGTTCCTCTGACTTTTAAGGAGGTGGCAGAAGCCAGCCCTGACCTCGTTCCTTGCACTCACCTGAGAAAGGGACAGTTTTCAAATGTGGGTCTTTGAGAGTCCTCCCACTCTCCTTAGTCATCAGAAACCCCACGTCCCAGTCTCTGAGTGCGGAGCATTTCAATTGACTGGAGCGCGAACCCCGGTCTCGTAAGACGGGGCACTACTGAGGAGCACGTCTCCCTCCACTTCCCACAAAAAAGATAAGCGGTCCAGTCTCCCCTTACTCTTCCATTCATTTCCCCCCCTTTTCCCACTGGTTATCACCGTTTGTTTCATTGAGAGGGTGCACCCAGTACCATGGTATATTAATTTGCCATCCATAATTGTTTGCGTTTTGTATTTGCATTAAATTATGTGCGGTGGCCAGTATATAAATATTTATGTAAGGCCATAAATACCGATCAGTGTAAATAAATATTTTTTTTGCTTAGGCGTAATCTTATTTGGAGTTGGCCAGTGATGGCCTATTGTAATTGTTTGCATTCATAACTGCCATCATTTGAGAGTTGACATTTATATTTGGGGACATTGTACATATTTATACTTACTGTTGATTAAGGTCGCAGCTCGTATTTGTACAATATTCACTGGAGTTTGGTTAATAAAATAAATTTTAGAGTAACCCTTCATTATCCTCTCCTCGAACATACCGGGTTGGCCTTGTTGGGGCGGCGGGAATTATTGGCTAGGGAATTGCGATCTCGCCGTCACAATGCGATTGGACTTTTTTGCTTTATTACAGAAAATAATTAATTTAACTATATTAATTAAATTTCGAAATAATGTAGTAACTCTCAAAGTATGGAATTATGCGATACAATTAGAAGATTTACTACTTTAGGCATTGTGAAAGCACTAATTATATATGAATTGATAATTATGCATTTCATCAGATGTTAATATTAATGATAATTTGGGAAGTAAATTAAACAGTATTTTATGTTGGCGAACTTAAGAGAAACGAGAGTGGAAAACATGCCGAGCAATGAAGGAAGTAGGCTTCGATACACGATGGATAGATTGGTAAAACAAAGTTGTTGACGCCCATTTTGAGGTGATCGGTGGGGTAATGTGAAGGGTGAGGTGATTATGCGAGTGTGACTAAAGCGATGAATGGGTCAATGGTTAGATGGATGGTGTAGGGATTTGTGTGAAAATGAGTAATGTAGGTAGAACTCGTCAAGAAGTTCAGAATTTTAGTGAATTTCATTTTTAAACTTCCTATAGAAGTTGTGTCTCCTCTAGGTAGAGTATACCTTCCATCGTTAAAGCCAATCTTTGGAAGAGCAGAGTTCTCCCACCATCGCTGAACAGGTACCGTCGTCTAAGTTTTCCATAAGTTGTGCATTCTGCGATGTGAATAGGTAATTGTTAGGGCCATAATACATTCGTCGCAGTAGGGGAAAAATCCCTTTCCATTAAGAACTTATCTTTGACCAATAAGTGTCCATTGCAAATTCTGTAAATCGACATTTCATGTCTGCCTGTAAAGCCTTAGTGTTTCCAAGCCGAGAGGCTTGGAAAGATTTGGGGCATTTCGGTCTCCTCAATCCAGGAAAATTGGATGAATGTCCTTTCTATTGCACAAAGACACAACCAAGATGACGAATTATCTTCGTGTTTAGCGTTGAATGTTCCCTGCACTGTGTGTTTTGCAGAATAACACTCGTGGGTGAAGAACATTGTCGCTTTTGATAGGCTTTCTACGTGCACATAATTAATTGCCCGATATCACCGAGGAACAAGTTCCATCTCTGAACTTCATTCCATCAGTTTATATGTGTGGTTCCCCCATGCATTTTAAAATGAGTAAGGAATATTGTTTACTTTTCTGCGATGCCTAGACAGATATTATTTGTTGTTTCCAAGATTGGAATGTCTAAGTAAGTGAGTAGATGAATGTAGTTCATCCTTAGCCTAATCTCGTCCATCCGCAGCCGTAACCTAGCTCCATATTGTCGCGAACTTGACGGTTGGGTCGTAAAGGTGTCTAGCTAGTCATTCAGAGCAGCGGTCGTGATCAGTGATGCCGGAAGTCGTTGGATGCAATGTTAAGACATAGAGTAATTTCTGCTCTTATAAATAGAGTTGGATCTCTGATACAGCTTCTAAGGTGGCAGAAGTGCATTACTTTCGTCTTCTTGATCGAGGAGCGAGAGCCCTGCATACAAACCCGCTGTTGCCATTTCGGGTCCTGCAAGAGGGATAGAGAAGTCGTCAACATATAAGCTTGCTGAAATCGCTTGGTCTTGATTCTAGGTGACTTAATTGATCCACAAAGCAAATTGAGGCACGCTTAAGTCACTGCCTTGGGGAAAGCCTTATTCCTGTAGAAATGGTTCGGATTATATATTGCTAAATCAAATAGAAAATGTGAGGCTGGTTCGGATGTTTGCCATGAATTCTGGCAAGTGCCTACGCATGGCTAAGTTGTAGAGGGTTTTCAAAATAGCATAGCACAATGGTGTGTCATATGCCTTTTGAAGAAAAAAAAAATACAGCTAACAGGTCATGCATCCTGGCAAAGGCAATACATACCGTAGATTCTGAGATTCTAGGGTAGTTAGGGCATCCGTTGTTAAATGTAGTCTTTTAAATCCACATTGTGATTTAAATATGAGCTTGCACATGCAAGAAGTCAGGGCTATTGGGTGGTAGCTCCTTGGGCTAGTTGGATCTTTGCCTGGCTTGCGTAAGCGAGGACTGTAGCCGATCTCCACCCATTTGGGAAGGTAACTCTCCTCCATACCTGGTAGAAGAGGGCTAGAAAGACTTACCTTCCACCAACGCTCAGTTGACGTAGCCTTTAATATGAAATGTTATCTTACTCACAATATGAAAGAGCTGTGTTATCTAACATGTTTGTTAGTTCCGCTTATGCGTAGTACGAGGGACAGGTTTTGAGTAAATTTTTCCAGCAGGTTTCGAACTTTGCTACACATGTGATGGATAAGCCTTCCATTAACTTTGACAAGTTTTTAGATCTCTACTTTCCAGAGTTTTCTTTTGTTAAATTCTATCTTCTTTGTTGGAGTCGGCCAACGTTTTAATGTGTCAAATGCTTGCCATTGGCCTTTGAATGCAGCTGAGCATTCTGGGCTGTACCAGTGAACCCGTCGGGCAGGATTAATGCGCTCTCTTCTTCCCTCACCGAATGAACACAGAAGCCAGACGATTCAGCATTTGCCTGTCTTTTCACCAAAATGGCATTGGAACCTGCAGTTTGCGGACTCTACCGAAAGAAGAATCTAATTTTTATTCTTAGGCCTGTAGAGCCCGTTTTCCTTTGGAGGACCTTGCTCGTGGGTGGATTCTATCTTGGTAATATATATATATATATATATATATATATATATATATATATATATATATATATATTACAAGAAAGAGAAATTTGACGCGAATGAGCAATGAGACAAGAAACAGAAGGTTTTTTTAGAGGTAAGAGAAAGGGACATTAGAAGAAGACTAGAATCATAGAGAGCAGAGGGCGGCACAATGAAGGCAATCCTTTACCGAGAAGACAGAGATAACGCTCATTCACGTCAAATTTCTCTTTCTTGTACTATATAGTAATATAGTCTGCAATGCAAGGTTTCTGCACCTTTATTTCTGTCTTTAAAATTGTTTTGAAAGGCAGAAAATAAATATGGCGAAAGGCCCTGTGGTGGTTGTTATCACCCGCAGAACTTGCATTTGCTCCTTCTTCTATATATATATTACCTACTGATGGGATACTTTCGGCCATTCCTTTCGTGGCGTCAGGAAAGCGATCGGATCATGGCTTCTTTTATTTCTGTTTCTGCAAGTCTGTGGAGGCTTCTCACCGGCTTCTAAAGAGAAAACCGCCAGATCCATCACGCCGGTTCCTAAGGAAGTCATTTTTCTCGGGTCTAAAGTGGATGGATGCTCGAAGGGATTCGTTTGGCATAGTTTTCCTCTTGGGATCCAGACAGATCTCTGCTGCTCTGTTCTGTCTGGCCGGGTTAATCCTGCTGTGATGGGTTGTTTTTTGCTTCAGCGGCTCCTTCTGCAAAAGCAGATGGGGCACAAAATCCCAATGGGATAATTCTGGTTATGGGGATATGGGAAGTTTCTTATACCGGAGACAGGAGAGGGGGGAAACCCCTTCTCCGCTAGAATTAGTTTGGAGTGAGGAGCCGTCAAAAGTGGTTAGTGAAAACCTCTTTACTAGTTGAAGGTTGTGGGAGGGGACTGAGGCGTGTTGCCCGTATCCTCGCCCACACTAACACCAAGGTGAGGCGAGTTTTCGTTCTCTCTATTTGATTCATAAATTTAATTTGTTTAACAATACGCGTAAAATATAAAGATTGTGACCATAAGGGAAAACATAGGCTTAATGTGCTATATCCTGCTTCTAGTAACTCTCACCTACCCCGTCTCGGATTTTATGACCTTTCAATTGCTCCAACTCTGAGTCTATTAAAAAGTCATGCTCCGGCATGTGCGGCAAAGCACACCGAAAAGGAACTTTCCCATCGGCCGGTTACTCCCAAAGGCTGCAGCTACTAAATGAGAACCAAGAGAGGCAGGTGAGATAGAGTCGATCCCGTAATAATTCATGGTAGTCTTCGACAAGACAGCTAGGATCTGAAGATCTGCCATGTGTCTGACCGACTGACGATACACGAGAATTGTACTTGTACTTGAAGCAAGCAAGGTAGTAAAGCCCGCCATATTGAGCAGTATTGCCCTATGCACTCGAGAACCGCTTTTCTTAATATTGGAGTTGTAACACACAAGACTTCCCGCCTCCTCCTACAGCCGTTAAAAGTTGTTTATAGCAGTTCCAAGGCATCTCTTCTGACAAGGAGAAGATAGTTTTAGAAAAAAAGGCTGGATAAAGTGCTCTGAGTAAATAAATGCCTTACCAAACACTGCCAAATAGCTGATGTCAACTCACTTAACCATGGCTTCCTTATCAACACTCGTGCCAGGAAGACATACTACTCATGCAGGTACCAAGTGTAGCAATCGCCCCAAATAACTACTCCATGTGGAGTGTATCTTGCACCTCTGACAGGTTCTGGTAGCAGAAGGAATTTGCAGATAATAGTGGCTGTTGAGAGGGACGAAGAAGAAGCGCCCTGCATACCCTGTCCCTGTTAAAGATTTAATTAATTCAACACAGTCACGGGGATTTGATGAGTTGCCGTTTCTCTTGATACTGCGTGTAACAGTTTATACAGGTTAACCCACCTTACAGGCACTCAAATCGAGAGGCCTTCTCGTCCTTCAAGTTCAATTTGTAGCCGAATTGGTAGGGGATACGCGAATAAAAAAGAGGTACTGAGAGGGACCAGTTTGGAAGCACACAACTTACCAAAGTCCCGTCAAATATTTCAAGTCAATCTAGTGAGCGAAAACTTCTATACTTGGACTCGTGCTTCTCCTCCAGATACAAAGTGTAACATGCTATACAGGGTATCTGCCTGAGGAGTGTGTGTCCTTCAGGTCTTAGGTGAGGCAGGGAGGTTACTCCACGCAACACCACCTTGCAGGTCAGAGGAGAGTAATGATCGTGGTGACAGCAGAAAGAGTGAAAATTGTGTGAGATATAAAGCCACATATCTTGCACACAGTGAGCAATGAAGGAATTATATCTCCTGGTACTCGTGCTAAGATTACGTGCCCTTCTTCAAGATACAAGGTAGAGCAGCTTGCCTAGGTTACCTCCTGCCCTGCGGGGCTTAAGAAGATATCAAAGTGTGTTCAATGATTGGGTGTTGTAGAAATGCTTAAAGAGAATTTCAAGAAGGGCTCAAAAGGATCTAAGGGAGATGCCAAAGGGTGCCCAGGGAGTTGTATGAAGAAAAATAAAAAGCAAAGTAACATTAAGAAGAAATGTTGAGAATAATAGAATGGGAGGATTTTTGTCTGCCTTTCTTTCTAGTGCACCAAAATCCATTATCAGACTAAAGTTCTTCTGAATCCCTTCCCTGGTCAGATTTTTAAACCTAAATATGAAAAATAAAGAATGGGCACTCTTACATAAATCAGTGTGTAGAGGGTAAATAGAAACGCACAGCTTTCTCAGACACAGTCAAAGAGTTCAAATACACGAGCGTGTCCGATTCAAAGGCAACAACAAATGGCTTGGTAGCGAAGAGGCATTAGGGGATAGGTAGAAAGAAGAGGTGGGGCACGAGTCCCTGCTCTTCCTATTCTGACGTTTTTCTAGTCTTAAATATTTTATATATATATATATATATATATATATATATATATATATATATATATATATATATATATATATATATATATATATATATATATATATATATATATAATAGTAAAAGGATTCGTGAGCTTTTAGAATTAGAATATGCACCATCAAAGTAGCTCACGGGCGAAATGAAAGGCTTGGGCGAAGAGGTGATAAGTTGAACTCCGCGAACAAGCGCATCATGCAAAATGTCGTTTGTAAAACGAAAGTCTATTCCCCCTCATTGGAGGCCAACCCACGACCATTGCGGGAAATCAAGTCCACCTTCCGGAATATAACTGTAGGGAAATCAATATCGCGAGGACAAACAGACGCTAGTTTGGTTACACAGCGTCAACAGTTACGTTCCATATGGTCCAATACTGTACCCCCTCTCATTTGCCCTGCTGTCCCCCAAATCCTCGAGATCGCTCGCAAAGAAGAAGTACCATCAGCAGATTTCGTAGTCCGTTAATATAAACAAAGGAGGGTGGGATAGCCTTTATAATAAGAATCTATGAACAAGCTCACCATCCTCTCCTATTGTTTAGGTTTATTTTCGCCAAATAGAGGAAATTTCACTTTCTCGGACGTAAACCAGAAGGTCGAAGGCTCACATCATTGAAAAGTGATGCCCTAGGAGAGAGGATTAAAGGTGGGCCCTGAGTAAAACAGGAAATCAAGAAGAAGTGGAATGAGCGAGAGTTTTCTTCCCGAGGCTGTTCCTATGGTCACATCGAAGAGTAGATCATCGGTATAGAGGATCACTCTCATACCAATCTCTTTCAGAGAAACCTCATATCTCAGTTTTACGAAGAAAAACAGAGATATCCCTCACCATTGAGGAATATCAATGTGAAGTTCCACTCGAGAAAACATTCACCTCTAAGTCAAGTCTTATCATCGAGAAGCCCGCAAGTGTAACCTAAGGAATGGAATAATCGTACATCCACAATCTCCTCTCTTATTTCGTGAAGTCACAAAGCATTGCCACACTCTCCCCACTTACCTCTGGATAAGCTGTTATTCCTGAATAGCCTCTACCAACTTAGCCTTCGCTCAGAGAGACGAACAGCTGTGTGTCGTAGTCAGCCTCACGCCGCGAATCATCACATCAAAGAGGTTCTCGTTTAAGGTCATCCAACGCCAGATTCCCTCTTAGTTAAAGGTAAAAAGAATTCCAACTTATATATGTTTGTTAGTTACCATTCCGTACTAAAGTGAATTTTTACGTCAACCATCGCGTAGTACTCATTGGTAGTACTAATTTTTATTTAGTGCCTCTTATTATAGCCTTAATATATTTAAAGTTTTAATATTTCATATTTTCTGCAATTAAAAGTATATTTTTGCCCTAGTTGTTTAATTAAAGCCTCGAAACGCTGCATATGGCAATAGATATATAATATTACGAATCCTCTCTGGTTACAGAATCAAAAGTAAAGCACTCTAAGAGAAAAGTGAAACGGAGTTATCCATGTACGGAACAAACGTAGATACATACTCGGCCGTATACCACGACAGTGACACTGGGGTGAAGAGTAGAAGTCGCATCCATAATCCAACAAAGGAATCGCATATGCCTTATTAGCAGCTCAAAGGCTGAACTTAAGGTATTTTTCAAACAGCGCGAGCGATACTTGCGTGCACGTTTACTTTGTATCTAACCATTCACATGGCGAAGAGGTTATTGATCACGGCGATAAGATCTAAAATATCAGTCCTTAGTTTGAGTGACCCCGCGCATAAGCGTGGGCGCAGCATTGGTTGCGGTGTGTCAAAAAAGCCTAAGGTGTCAAAACTGCACTACGGATTTGAAGTATTATAAGACAACGTAATCGGTGTGATTCCACCGTCTATAGATAGGCCCTAGTCAAGAACAAATCTGCATCATGATGGTGATATGACGGCAGCAGAATGGTATGACTTTGGTATCGGTCTAAGAAAAACGAAATCCTTGTGTTTTGGCATTACAAGAGAAGAGGTTCAGAGCAATTTAGACATGGTTCTATATTGTTGAAAGGGCGGTGTGAAGTAGAGCAAAACGAGAAAATCTAGCTAATTCAAGGTGATACCTTTGATGAATACGGCTAAGAGAGAGTGACCTTAAGGACACTTTCTGCAGGCCGAACTCCTCTTGTCCTAACGTTTTTAAAAGGGCTTCCTCCACGTGTCTACTCAAACGAGAATCTCGTAATAAATAAGGAAGCATTCCTGCGCGTCCTTAGTAGACTAACCTCTGAGTAGGGTCAGAAAAGGCAACCTCTGTACCAGAAACGGCAAGGAGAAATCCCTTTTAACCGGTGGCATGGGCGAAAGGGAATCTCCTTCTGTGGTATAAGGAATGAAATGGATTTTTTTTTAATTTTAGGAGACCATATGGCGACTGCGTACTTAGGCATAGGTCGCTGTACTCACGACATCCTAGTAAAATTGTAATCGAACCCTCAGAAATGACAGTAGGGGCTGTAGATGGGTATCCGCTTGGAGGAGGCTCGCTACAATTAGAATAAAAAAGGGAACCCTTTTACCGGATGAAGAGAGGTAGCGCCTCTCTTAATAAGGGATGCGACGTGTGACGTAGCTCCCCTCGCTCTTACTTAGAAACAGGGTGGATTTCTATAGATTCTTAGGAATGGACATATAGTAAGGATGAAAACCCTGAACATACTCGTAACTTAATGAATCTTAGACCAGAAATAATAAAAAAGAAGATGGTGTGTTATATTTGACATTCAGTCGCTCCCGCATCTCCCATCAATAATTTTCATAACTTTAACCTCCCTGGTTGTGTTAATGATGGTTCTCGCACTACACTCACGGTCACTTTGACGGTAAGTCATCCAGCAGGTATTTGTCGTCAGAGACGGTTCCTCCAAGAGCGTAGCTTCCAAATGAGTAGAGAGAGAGGCAGGTCCAAAACGCTTAATAGGTCTCAGTAGTCTTTGACAGGATTTGATAGGCCCAGAAGTGGTATTCGAAACCCTTATTTGGCCTGACAACCAACAAAAGCATTCACCAAGTTTTCCATATGCATTACAGCCTTATGTTACCGAAAATAGCGGCAGGGAGGTGGTTAGCCCATTAGACGCAGTAATAGGGTTACTGGGATACAAAGCGATAATTCATTTAATTGCACTCTAACTCACAGGACCCCTCAAGTCTAGTCGCTTGACACCTGAGGGTGTTAAGGAGCCATGATTAAATAGGTTCCAAAGTCTCTTGTGAAAAGGCATCAGGTAGTTGGTCAGGTCATTAATACTACAGGGTGGAAACACGAAGTATTGCCTGATATTTATTCAATTATTTTCAGAACACAATGAAATTTTACATAATGCTTAGTGTAGAGGTATAATAAGAGATTAGTATATATATATATATATATATATATATATATATATATATATATATATATATATCTAGTCTAAGGAAATGATAACTAAAGACATCTGGGTCTAGCTTTGCTCCTTCGATGTTCTCCGGTAACATAGGAGAACGGGCAAAAGGGTAAGTGATACGAGACTGGTTCCTGACCTCAGCTCAAAAGGCAAGCACTTCGAGGGTGTACTTATAAACAACCCATTCAAAAGTGCAAACTGCCGATCTCGCATTACCCCCTCTCCGAGCCACCAGACGCAAAAGTGCGGGAGACCAACATGAGGTCCTACCTTGCGAGGCCCCCTCCCCCATCCACCTCCCCACACACCTCAGCGGGAGTAATTTGGGTATATAACAGGATGACCCGTGTAAACCTGGCTTTTTGTTCGTTCTAACGGAAGAGACAAGTAAGTCATCGGTTGAGAGATTTTTCGAGTTCGAGAAAGAAACAGAAAAATCACCGGTAGAAAGTTTTCTGCAAGTTAAGGAGAAGTTTGCAGCCCTTGTACGAAAACAGATCGTACCAAGGAAGCTCGGCGAAGTTAGAGGTCCCAAGAGATTGAGTATTAAGCTAGCTAGTTTGAGGACTATAAATCTTACTCTATCTGAGTTGGACAAACCCCAACTAGATAGAAAAAAATAAAAGAAGACGACGATTTCATCTCGGCCGGAAGCAGAGTGGAAGGGCTAAGTTTTAGTTGAAGTCGCCTCTACCCAGGATCCCTCGTGACGTCACCCGTCAACTCACCAGGCAAGTCAACGAACGCCATCTATCGAACAAACAACCAACTACGATCAAAAATCTCCGAAAGTAGTCTAACTGGTCGCGAGTATTTAATCTCCATTACCTTATGTGAGTAAGGAATAATCCTTTTGTTTATGTCCCCGTGCATAATAATTAGTTTAGTGGATGTCTGACTAAGGACAAAGCTATTAACTTAAAAATTGTTCCCCCCGTAAAATTTTATCTCGAAGCGAGCTGCGAGAGCTCACCCAGTAATCCCATTTTCTTTTTTTTAAGTGTATTAGATCTGTATTTATTGTATGTTATTTAGAGAGATGGGTTATGTTCATTAAAGTCTATTTTTATTTAGTAAATACACTCTTTTAATTATCCCCGAACGAGTTGAAGTGGCAATATTTGATAAAGTCAAGAAAGAAACCCAGTTTATTCATTCACTAGAATAAAAATAAAGTTTAGCACTCTTAGAGCCCGATCCTCAAGCGATCACCAAGGCACGAACCTACGCCTCAATTTAAAGTTATTTAGTTTATTAAAAGTTAATAAAACAAATAAATATATATTAGCTTGGCATTCTACGACACTTAGACTGAAACAAAAGAAAAATATATGATTTAACTAATTTCAATGAGACTGCTTTTTTGCGTCGATGGCAATACGAACTCTCGGTATGAGTGCAATTACGCTAAGGGTTTCACTAAATATTCTTTTTCAGCATTTTCATACTTTGCTCTTTAGAACTTCTATATTCTGACAAGAATTGGTATATGCTTTCTGAGCAAGTATCAAACACACTAAAAAGCCTATTAGCTTCAAGTATGGTGAACAAAGAGGCCAAAGTTACCTGGCTCCAGTCTTGAAATTGTTTTTGGTGTAAAGTTGCTGCATCTTGTTGAAGGGTTGCAACAGCATTTTGTATGGCGGCATACACACATGAGATGACCATCTCCCACAACCTGTACAAATATACAACACCTCCAAGAGGGAGATGTTTAACCCATCCCCGTCCCCAACCAGGGCTACCTGGACGAAAGCTGGTCGACGGGTAGCCTGGAAAATTAGTCACTAGCCAAAAGGAAGCGAGAAGGAGCCTGTAAAAGAGTGGCGGATAAAAAAGTCTAAATGGATGTCTAAAAGGGGAAAATGCGAGGTGTTTTAATCTAGTTTGAAACTGCCAGGGGCCTAGAGGGTGTGTCCCTTTTCCAGGTGCCAGGCGTACTCTCTCTACTCGGGGCACCCCCTTGCGGTTTAGTGCAATAAACTATGCCTAAATCATACACAAGCATTTGACTTCTCCCGTTTCTTTTGGATCTTAGCAAAAGGAGTTAAAAATTAACCTAAAAAAGACATTAGTCTTACAATTTGACCCCAAGTTGGACTTTCTCTGGAACATCGAGAGTTTCAAATCTTTTACTCGATGTGTTGCGAAATATCTCACCTTAATGTTAAAAGGGTAAGGGCTACGTTCGCAGGTGTAGATGGGTGAATCCCATCACCTTTTCCATAATCTCAGTCAATCTGTTAAGTAACCACAACTTAAATCAGTCTAATTTTTTATTCTACCAAATGCCTCTCCAAACCTAACGTGCCACCGCACTTGACTGGTGAATGAAGCTTGTTTACCCTTTCCGCTTGTGTTGTTATCTACAGACCTAAATTTTCAGCGCATAGGTCATATCATAGAATTATGTGGGTTACATATAGTTCTTATATCTCTATGTACAAATTAAGACAATTAAAATGTTTGATCAGCAGCGATTTGTGTTTTCGTTAATATCTTTCTGATGAAAGATTTCTTAATGTTGGTGAATTATTAGCCAAAATGACACATATTTATTGACTCTCATGTGTTGGCTGACGTAGATCGCCTTGTTATAACCAGTGTATAATCAACATGAGATTTTAAGATTTTGCTTTTGGAATTTAGAGGGAATGCATGGTAATTTCCTTTGATGTTAAAGGGTTTTATGTAAGTAAAGCCATTCTGGACATTTAAACTAAATTTTAGCCAGTTTAAGAAAGTCATTAACCCTATTTTCTGTCTGATGCTAATTCTTACCACTTTTCTTTATTGTTTTAAGGTTTTCAAGTAGTCAATTTCTCAAAATCTTTACTCTATTATTTCTTTAATGTTTTACGGTCTTCAATAACTAATGTACTTTCCATTTCCTTTCATATTTTAATGTCTTGATTAAGATAATGTCTTTTTCTTTGTCTTTTTAAGATCTTCATAGAGTTAATGTATTACTATTTTTCTTTATATTTTAAGGTCTTCATGTATCTAATATCTTAGAGCATTTTTCCTTGTTTTTTCCTAAAGAAAAATCTATCTAATGTCTAACCATTTTTTATTTAATATGTCTAAGTTCTTATTGTAGATGGTAATCCTCGAGTTTATGGGTGCACGCTAGGGGGCGCAATTTTGGGGCTACACTTTCGGGCTACAATTCGGTTGTGGCCAATTACGGCGTTTTATTTGTTTTGTTATTTGTTTTGGGGTCTCTATTTTTTATTATTTAGTAAGTGCCTGCACTTCTTATATTATTTAGTAATGCATTGATTTTTTTTATGTCTAGTACTGTATTACTTTTTTTATGTTTCGTTAACCTATTTCGTTTAAATACAAAAGTCACTTTAGGCATGCATTCCAGTCGGCATATATGGTTTGGGTTTGGCGCGGAAAGTACATATTTTTAAGATACTATACATTGAAGGGGTTAAAATTAACATTTAAATACGTGAGCTTTGGTTTCTCTTAACGATAAAATAAACCATTATTTTCACACACTAGCAACCCTTAATTCGGCTTTATTTCAAACATTGGCAACCTTGGAGTCAAACAGTTAAAAGAGCGCAATTCTTGTGTATTCAGTTTGTTTGAGTTTAATACGACTTTTTTTAATTCCTCGGTCAATTTAATAGACGTTTGTATAGATCATGGCCTCATTTTAAAAGCGAAAATTTGCAACAGGTGTGGAAAAGAAGCGCGGCTCTATTATAATAGTGAAAGGTGGAGATGGTTTAGCCTTTGTCGTGAAGTGATTATTTATTAGGTAATTTATGCCACAATAGCGCCGCCGACATTTAGCAATCGCCTTTTGCATTCAAATGTGATCATTTAGCCTTGAACTAATCACAATGCATTTATAAGTGTTTATGTTGGGGCCCCAATTATTTGTGTTGATGTGGGCCTCTATGTATTCAGTTTGCTGTGAGGCCCTGTATATTTAACCTTATAATCACAATGCCTTTACAGTGTTTATGTGTGCCTCCAATCATTTTATTGGTTATGTGGGCCTTATGTATTTAGTACAGATGTGAAGCCCTGATCATTTAGCCTTATAGTAATTACAATGCATTTCTATAGTTTCATGTGGCTCCCAATCATTTTTGTGTTGATATGTGCACCTATGTATTCAGTATTGATATGAGGCCCTGTTGATTTAGCCTTGAGATAATCATAATGCATTTATAAGTGTTTATGTTGGGGCCCTAATCATTTTTGTGTTGATGTAAGCCCCTATGTATTGAGTAATGATGAGAATCCTTAAATATTTAGCCGTGAGGTAATCACAATTGCATTTATATTTTGCCTTGGGATCGACATAAAATTGCCTAGGATAGAAGAGGCTCTTAGCCTTGGTTGGAAGCTCTTCTAGGAGATGGACACTCCCAAATCAAACCATCTTGGTTGTGGAGACCCAATAGCCATGTTTGGCAACTCTTCTAGAGAAGGTACTCTAAAATCAAACCATTTGAGTAAAAAACGCTAACTTGGTTGTCAGGTTTTATAGGAGATGGTTCTCCTAAGATATAACCAATGTTCTCATTCCATTAAGACTGTGCCACAACCTTGTACTAAGGATATTCCAGAGTCTCCTATCCTTTTTTAGGTTCGATATTGGTAGATGAACACCCTCCCTTGTTTGCAGTGGATTTATCTACCGCTAATCTTATTTATTATCCACCTTTTTTTCTTCTATCCTCTCTCTTTCTCTTCTAATCTTTTTGTCATGAGGTTTTACTTGTGAAAGTATGTGGTAGGCATAGTAATTTTTACTTATTTTCAATCTATTGGAACCCTGATGCAAATGATGACATATTTTACTGTTTACTGAATAGCATAGCATCTATACAAAAAAATGATAGGAAAGTTGCATTCTTGTTTGTGGGTGATTTTATTGCCCACCATAGAGAGTGGTTGAACTCTGTATCACCTACTGATCACCATCGCTTGAGAGCAATTGAATTCTGTACTGAATCTGGTTGTGATCAATTAATTTAAAGCCCAACAAACAGATCCGGTAATATTCTAGATTTAATACTCACAGAAGTTCCTTGTGTTGTTAATACCAATGTAGGAAGTCCTATTAGAACATCTGACCATTTTTATATATCTGCACATATAGGAAATGAGCAACCTGTCCCTGAACTATCATTATCTTGGAAGATTTACTTGAAGTCACAAACTGACTGGAATGGAGTCCTAAGGGATCTCTCTTCTTAATTCGCCCAATTCTTACTGGCAAGATGATCCTGTTGAATCTCTTAGTAATGTTTTGCTGATATAATTGAGAGGCGTATTCCATTTAGGATTATGACTTTCCGCAACAAAGACAAAGCATGGTTCAATAATGACTCTAAGCGTGCATATCTGGATCGACAAGAAGCTTATAATTTCTGGAAATAATAGATCTGATATGACTTGGAATAACTATGTCAGGCTCGGATCTGTGGTGCAAGAGATCTATGCTCTAGCTGAGAGAATCTAATAGTGGAATTAAAGAAACGTTCTTAGGTGCTACTTAATAACATAAGTGGTGGTCTACACTGAAGTCTGCTCTCTTTGGCAGTAATGATGGCATCCCATCTCTTTTTAAATCAGATGGGTTTCTTACTCATTGCCCAAAAGATAAGGCAACACTATTTGCTAATGACTTTGAGGAAAAGTAAAGTGGTGTAGAGTTAAATCTCCCTAGTCATGTCACCCTGAAGCCAAGTTAAAACAACAATAGCTTTTAGATCACGTGAAATTGCTGAGATTTCATTTTGCAGCCCCCAAGATTGCTGTTATATTTAGCAAGTTATCTAGGGGAGGAGAGTTCAGCTTGTGTGGAAGGACTGCTAATGTTACTCCTACTTCTAAGTCTGTCTCTATTAGCTCCTGTCCCTCAGACTACCGTCCATTTTCCATCACTCACTTTCTGTCTAAGCTCTTTGAGCGTTGGCTAAACGTTTAAATACATTTGTTGAGTGTAATAATCTCTTTCCAAGTCAGCAGTTTGGCTTTCATAAGGATCTTGGTGTTTGTGCTATTGTCCTAGCCATTTCGGACAGGGTTCAAAAGGCTCTAGTTTCTGATTTGGAAGCTCGTATGGTTGCACTTGATTTTAGTGCAACCTTTGATCGTGTTAATCATAAATCACTGATTTCAAATTTAAACGGCTGGGTATTGGTGGCCCTTTTCTCAATATCCTAACTGAGTTCTTGACTTACCGTAGACAACGTGTGGTTATGGATGGGCAACTTGGTGAGTGGAGAAAGGTAATTTCTGGTGTTCCCCAAGGTAGTGTTCTTAGCACACTGTTTTTCATTCTATATACACATGATGTGGTTTGGACTGGAAAGCCATCTAGTTAGATATTCTGATGATGCTACTTTGATAGCAGTCGTATCTTCTCCTGTTCAAAGGCATTTTATCTCTGAATCACTGAATAGAGATGTAACAAAGATAAATGATTGGTGTAATTTATGAAGTATGAAGTTGAATGCAAACAAAACTCAAAGTATGAATGTTAGTAGATCTAGAACTCTGTACCCAATCATTTTGATCTTATCATAAACAATGTTGTATTGAACACTTGTGTATCTTTTAAAATTTTATGTGTTTTGTTTGACAACGAGTTTGCTTTGAACAACATGGGCGGTCTATTTCTTCTTATGTTGCCAAAAATATTGATTTATTTAGGAAATCTTATATAATTTTTGAAGACATTCCTTGTCTGCAGTATTGTTCTCATGTCTGGTACTCTGTTGCAGCATCCCATCTTAAGCTACTGGACAAGAATCTTAGAGCCTGCAAATTTTTAATTCCTGATCTTGAGGTTGACTTGTAGCACCACCACTCTGTAAGTTCACTGTGTAGGATGTAAAAGATACAAGGTGTGGCAGAAAGGTTGCCTCGATTTCAAAAGTTAATAAAAAACAAACACATGAAGATACAAGAAAAATCTTTTTATTTTTATGAAATACATTAAATGCCATTTATTTTGAGTTTCAGTTAGCAACCCACCATGGCCTGGAGTGGAGAGCATCGTGCATTTTTTTGAAGAGTTTGTTAAGATCGGTGAATCCGTCGTAACGACGCAACGTTCGTTCCGAAGACACTTTGCGCTTCGTCGTCATGATCCGCACCGGATGGAAAAACAATTCGTCGGTGGGTTTCAAACTTTAGACAAACATCATGACGATGACGAATCGCAAAGTGTCTTCTGAAGGAACGTTGCATCGTTACGACGGATTCATCGTTGCTAACTGAAACACAAAATAAATGGCATTTAATGTACTTCATAATTATTTTTTATTGTATCTTCATGTGTTTGTTTTTTATTAACCTTTGAAATCAGGGCAACCTTTCTGCCGGACCCTGTACATCATAATCCTAACCATCCTTTGTACAGTGAACTTCCTGATCCTTTTCGCCTAGCTCAGTTAACTAGAAATGCCACTAAAGCAAATAGCCAAGTTTTCACGGCTGGGAGATGTAACACACCTTAGTACTCTAGATGCTTCATTCCAACAACTACCAGGTTATGGAATGAGCTCCCTAGTCCTGTCTTTGAATCTCCTGAACATCAAAAGTTAAAAACTGGTACTCATTCCTTCCTGCTGAGGCGTTAATTTGTGTCTTTCTCCTCACTCCTTCTCAGTTCCTCTATTTTTTTCTTATGGGACTGTCTTCTCTGCTGGCGCCTTAGGTCTTATAGAATTCAGCTCTACCAGCAACGGTTTGTTGTCCTTCAGATAATAATAATAACTTTAGGACTGTCTCCTCTGGTGGGATATCTTAAGTAAATATGGCATAAATTTTCACAAGTTACAATTTGGGGGTTATGTAGGCAAACCCTCCTTAAGTATTACGTCACCCCATAAGTAGTAATACAGCATTTTTCTCTTGTTTATCATTATTTTATGAAAAACATAATCGGAGGCAGGTTTGTTTTTATACTGACCTAGTCCACTACACTCAAAGCCATGGTGCCTATAATATCTTAACCTAACCCAGGGCTTACATTTCGAATTACTCGTACCTTACTCGTCATTTTATGGGCTATTAATTTTGTATCATTATTTTTGATTTAATGTGCCTATTCATTAAATGATCAATATAGAAAATTGGAAAAGAACACAATCAATGTGAATTTTTTTAGCAAAATAAGTCTTCAGCTAATCACCTGAAGAAACTGAAGATATGAACAACAAACTTAAAGAACATTTTAAATCTCATACAAACCATTTCTATCAACATAGTATTGAAAAGTTATGAGAAAGATGAAGACTACTGGGCAAAAACTGGTGTAAATTGGATTTCTTATTAAATTAACAAATAAATACTTATTTAAATATAAATAACTTCAAAGCGTTTTTTGATTTCTATCCATAAAATAATGATAAAACATGTAAAAATGTTGCATTATCTAATGGGATGACCAAATATATATATATATATATATATATATATATATATATATATATATATATATATATATATATATATATATATATATATATATATATCAGAACTTATAGTGGAAGAGGAAACCATCATTAACTGTCAGGAGGTGTCGAGGTCGGTGCACAATTGGTTGATTAGTTCACTATAAGGCGCATGTCAACCACGTGAGTCATTTGAATCAACTGGACCAAAAATATTGCTAAAATAGCAATTGAACCAGCCTTAATTTTCCATTTAATCTTCAAAATGCGGCAATACGCTTTTGAATTCAATAAAAATTATTAGTAGGACATGATTAAATTGGGAAAGATTTACTGTTATATGACATTCGCGAGTAAAATATCAAAGACTGAATAAATTGAATCTTATTGTACTTTCATTGTTGAGGGGTTGGTGTTGGAGCCGTTGTTGTTCTTGATTTATGTTAATGATCTCAGAAGAGGTATAAGTAGCGACTTGAACAAGTTTGCTGAGCACACTAAGTTGGGTAGTAAGGATTATGAGGTCTGAGTCCGAAGGTGAAGTATTACAAGACGAATTGACCAAACTATTCCAAGGGGCAGAGAATTGGGAAATGGAATTTAACATAAGCTGTGTAGTGTACTTAGTAAAGGTATGTGAAATGCACTACATAATTATTAATTGAAAGGACGAAATGCGAAAGAGGCTTAGATTTCCTTGTAAGTTCTGACCTCCGGCCTAGAGAGCAGTATTTATGTACTAAAAATAGGGTTAATAGGGTTTTAAAGTTAATTGAGAGGAGCGGGATAAATATGAGTGCTAATGTCATTCTGAAATTGTACCTGGCATTAATTAAGCCTCATCTTGACTATGCAGTGCAAGTTTTTCAACATTTATTAAAGAGCAGAGTTTACAGATTTGAGTATTTTTACATATAATTTAATATAAGCAAAAAAAAATTATCATAGTGTTGAATATACACACTAAAACGGAGCAAGAAGAAAGAAACTCCAGGAACTGTAGAGGTCATCTATCTTTTTTTTATTATATTAACATAGCTATTGTATATATTTCATTTAGAAAAAAATTATCGCATTTAATTTTTACGTTATTTATTTTGTTATATCTCATTTCTTATTTATACATTTAAAATAATAAATTTATGTGATATATTATTTGAACATTTTAAAAATTATTATTATTGAGTGATTTACTTATTATTACAATTTTAACGTTTAACATTCTATTAATATTATTTCACTTTAGTATACAAAATTTTATACACTTTAATATTTTCTTTTATATTTTTCCTTATTCTATTTATATAAATTCTCAATTGGTAATTCATTTTCGCTTTAGTTTATATTTATTTCACTTTATTTTCATACCTAATTTACGTTCATTTTAATCTATTCATGTCTTTTTTATTTATTTCTACATTTTCTAATATTTCACAGTTTTTAACGTTTAAAACTTTTAATTTATATTTCATCTTAGTACCGTTATTATTTACACTTCATTTTAACACATTCTATTTATAATTATTTCTCATTAAAACCGAAATTTTATACACTTAATTTTTTTATTATATATTCTATTTATATTATTTCACTGGTAATTTAATTTCACTTTAATTTATCCTTTTATCGTATTTTCACTTTGATTTATTCCCTTCGTTTGATATTTACACTTTTTGTTTATTATTCACTTTATTTTTCATTCACATATTTGGCTATGGGTGAGGTCTTTTGTCCGTTTTTGATTACCTTGAAAATATTCAGGTTAATTGTATGGATGCCCGAATCCGGAATGTAGAATGGGCCTTCTTCTAGCAGTCCTGCTGTTTCCTTCGGTTAATAGAGTCCTTCGTGAGTCCATTTGAATTTGCCCATTCTTATGCCTTCGGTGAGTACCACAATTTTCCCTTTCGTCGGTCTGTTTATTGGTGATCCGAAGACCTTGAGGGACACTTCCTCTGCGCTAAAGAAGTAACTCATCTCCAGTATCTCCTTCTTTTCTGTGAGGGAAACTCCTGGGTATTTTAATATTTCTTCATCCTCGTCCTCTTCTTCTGTCGTTGTGTTTTCACTTTCTTCGGTTTCCTTTTTCTTCTTTTTCCTCTGTTTTTTCTTCTTTGGGGACCTCTTTCGTCTTTCATTTTTTGGTCTTTCTTCTCCTTCTTATAGATTTCTCTTTTTCTTTCGTTTCCTTTTTCTTTTTTTCTGGCTGTTCTTCTGTGAGTTGTATTTTAAGAATATCGTTGGAGGCGGGGTTCGGCGGGAACCATAGCTTCTTTTTCGCCCCGTTCATTTGCAGAAGCTGATTTAGCTCGTCTGCAAACGTGCTGGGGCGAGCCAGGTTTGCTACGTGGGCGAACATTATCATTGCCATAATTTCGGTCCCTTTATTTGGCATGACCAGTTTTGTCGCTGTTTCCGTGGTGGTGTTCCTTGTTGTGGCTGCATCGAGGTATGACTTTGACTTTGCTTCCTTTTCCTTTTTCTGTTTCTCTTTATTTTCTTGGATTGCTTATTTTCATATGGGGCATTTCATAGACATGGCTTTGTGTTCGCCACCACAGTTGATGCATTTTGTTCTTTCCGCTCTACATTCTTTCCATCCGTGCCCGATTCCGGCGCAGTTAGAACACACCATCTCCTACTCTGGGCATTCTTTGGTTTGGTGCTGCTCGACTGCGTAGCATTTGAAGCAGCTCTCCCTGGGGATATATTCCTCGGTTTCGATTTGTTCGAGGGCTACCCTGAGGTAGAACCCTAACAATCCATCGTTTTTTGCTCGGCGCGCCATCTCAATGTTCGAGAATACGACCTTGACTATGGTGTTGGCCTTGCCGAATTTTTCTATTCTTGTTATATTGGCCCATTTTTGTTTATCGGACAGCTCTGCCTTGATTTCCTCACAGGAGTTCTCCGTAAATAAGGGGTCAAGCCGTCGTAGTATTATTGTACGTTGTACGAGTATCTCGTAGAGGATGATCGTTTCCAGTCCTCTTTTCGTAAATGTTTTTTAGCCTCTTCTGAAACTAAGTTCTCCACGTCCTGCATGTTTTCGTAAATGCTCGCGTAGCCTGAGGGCGTTTCGATGAGTTGTAGAAGGAAGACGTTGATCTTTCCGTAGATTGTATTGATGACCGTCAGCCGATCCGGTTTGGTTCCCCCCCGTTGGGTACGAAGGGAGACCCGTCTAGGGTCTTGAGGGGCCGGCTCTATGGGGCTCCTTGCTTTGCTCTCCCTTTATTCTTCTAGAGCTCAAAATTTCTTCGGTTAATATTGCTTGCTTGCACACACGAACATAAAATAACTTGTCTGGCTGGAGGAGTTCTTAGAACCTACCCTTAACTTTTCCTCCTTTGCCACGACCAGACATGGTGAATTTGACTTATCAAAAGGTGCAGTGGACATTGGACATTGGACATATAAAAGTGGTGAGATTTAGGGAGAGTTAGAGAGAAAAGAGTAAGAGATGAAAGTGGTGAAATAGAGTAATTTATAGGATAGATAATGTGTAGGAGACAGAATAAATAGGTCTCTGGTGAAAGGGTAACTCTGTTTTGTGTGGATTTTGTTTGATTTGTTTGGGGGGGGGTTGTTTTTGTTTTTTATTTAGTAAACTATAAAATTTATAATTTATTTAATTAAATTAGTCATGTTAATTTAATTTTGGGACAATTTGGTTCTTACTGATCTTAATGATCATTTGGCATTCAAGCCTTTATTTTAGGCTAGGTTTTTATTCTTTCTGTGGATTTTCGAAAAAGTTTATTTTCATTTTAATTGAAATGAATTTGTGAATTTGAATTTGAGTTTAAGTTTTTGAAAAAATTGTGTTTACCTTGGAATTTATTTTACTAAAGAAACCTGGGCATTACACTGGTTGTTTTCTGTATTTTGTCGGTTTTGTCATCGGTATTTTGGAGTCAGGTCACCGTCAGACTGTAATTTACTGATCTTGAATGGTCTTACTTGTCCGTCGACTTCGATGTCTAAGTGTGTACAAGAGAATTCAGGGTTTAAGCGGGCGCCAATGGCTTGCCATATCCTCTTAGCTCTCTCGTGGAGCGCCACGCTGATCGGAGATAATCCAACCGAGTCGTGCAGTTCCCTCTGTCTTTTTCGATCTCTTCTTCGAGTGTTTGTTGTGAGTAGCACCGCTTTGTTCTGAATGACTTGAAGTTTCGCAATCTGGGTCTTGGGGGTTGCGTTCAGCGGCACTGGAGGGTACAGGAGTCACGAGCGAATGACGCATTGAATATCTTGAGTTTATTTGAGGGATTTAGTTCACAGAACTTATAAAACTCCTTCAAATCTCTCTTGGTATTCGCGACTGTTCGCTCGATATGACTCCTGTAGCCCCCTGTGGTGATTTTGAGCCTCAGAACCGTCCCTTCCAGGCAGTAGGGGATTCGCTTCCCTTCTACACGTATATCATTGAAGGTCTTGCGAAACATGGGAATTATTTTGAATTTTGGGGCATTGGTTGATATCTTCCATCTTCTCTCGAAAGAATTAATGTTACATATCTACCTAGTCGTATTTCTCGCCCTAAATTCTCTGTCAACATAAGCGGTGGTACAAATTTGCGATATGTCGTCAGCGAACTGAACGTATATCGTACCCTCGGAGAGAGGTTGTGGTAAGTCGCGTGTATAAATGTTGTATAAAAGGAGACTGAAAAATCCCCTTTGTGGGACCCCTGCTTCGAGCTCGAATTCGGGGCCTCTCTGTTCTCTGATATGAATGTATGCTCTCCTCTCCATTATGTAGTCACATAGAATCCTCTCAAGAATGAGGTTGAGGCCTACTTGATGGATCTTAAATTGTAGGCCTCTCTTCCAAACCTTATCAAAAGCTTTTTGGACATCTCGGAGCACCAGGTCGGCATGCCTTTCGTCTGCCTTGATCTTGGCAAGCTTTTCGGTGACAACGGCTAGTACCGTGTCAGTCCCTCTTTTCCTTCTGAAGCCGTGCTGTTGCTCGTTATGCAAGTTGGCTTCGTCGGGAAAAGAGTTGACTCTATTAGCCAATATCTTCTCGAAGACTTTGCCAGCAAATTCTAGGAGAGATTTCGGTCGAAAGCTTGCAGGGCAGTGCGGGGGCTTTCCCGATTTTGGGAGGAAAATAATTTTGGCCACTTTCTACTGATCAGAGAAATAGCCCCTGTTCAGAGCGGCGTTCATGATGTTAAGTAAGCCACTTCAAACGTTAGGCAGGGCCTTAATGAAGTTCTCCCGGGTCAGCCCTGTGGTACCCGGTGCTCTTTTACGAAAGGATTTCAGAGCAGCGGAGAGCTCTTGGGCAGTTATTTTACTCCCATAGCCCTCCATCACTCTTTCCTTCGACACACAGTGATGAGGAGAGGTTTTGTGTATTTGTCATAATTGTCATTTTCTTCGGGGGGGATTTTAAAGATTGAAGACCAAAAAATCCTAAACATTTTCTCAATCTCCTCAGTCTCGTCAATTTCTTTACCGTCGTGGATGAATGTAATTTTTTTTTGTGGAGGTTTTCCTTTTAAACGTTTAAATGTCTGCCAGAATGTGTGTGAGTCTCTTTCTTTGTCGAGTCTTTTTATCAGTCTGTCCCATCTAAGTATTTGTTGGTGCGTAATTAGTGTCTGAAGTTCGTCTTTAATCTGTCTTATTCTTCTGTGGGCATTGTGTTTGGGGCCTATCAGCGCTATTACATTGGACAGGTCGCTATATTCTTGGGCCAGGGCTTTCATGGGAGGGGTGCAATGGGGAGCTGGAAGGGTTTTATATTTAATACGGGAAATACTATTTTCGCCGGCTTTAATTAGGTAGTCAGTGATTTTATCCAGCTCCTTATCTATTTCTTCTAAATTAGCATTAAATAAAGGGTCTGGGATATAATTTAGAAGGTAATTTTTATAGCTTTCCCAGTTCGCCTGCTTATAGCTTTTGCGTTCTGGGATTGCAATTTGAATGGGGTTTACTCCTACTGTAATTTTAATAGCTTGGTGGTCACTCGGAATGATGTAGTAGTTATAAGGAAACCTGATACTGGATAGAACAATATCAGGTTTCGTTGCTGCTCTTTCCGTTATGTATGTCAGGAATTCTGGTCCGATCCTTGTCACGTATTGTCTGTCAATTAGTACTTCGATGTTTCTGCCTGCATTGTTGTTGGAAGTATACCCCGTCGCTGCACACCTTGCATTCAGATCTCCAGCAAAAATTACATTTTTCTTATGGCTAAAAATCTGTAGAAGGTTGTGCATGGGCACATAGCCGCGTCTTGGGGGTTGGTACCCCGTAACCACGACCAGCCCCCCTAGGGCAGTACCTACTTTATTGGCGAGGTATGATTCATCTAAGTCACCTAGTTTTATGTATTTTAGTCCTTTTTGATGGCTATTGCGCAGCCGTCATACCGTTTCTGGCAAGGATGCTTGCTAATGAGGTCCTATTGAAATATTTTTAATTCTTTTTGCGCGGTCAGTCCGTGTTCGGAAATAAGTATAATGTCAGGGTCACTCTGTCGCATAATATTGCCATAGATGGAACCTTTTCCGTCCCACCCATCGACATTCCTATGTATAATCGTAAGTCTGTTGGTCATTTTGTGTAAGGTTGGTTCTTTAGTGTGTGGAATTAAAGTAGACGCTTATTCGCGATCTACTTTAGCAACATGGGGTGTACTGGGCGGGATGCGCTCCCTGCCGTTTCTTTTTTTGCTGAATTCAGTGTCCGTGATCGTGTGGAAGCAGTCCGTGGTCAGTTTGATCTTGTTTTGTACGAGGGCCTCCCCTACCTGCCGCTCCGGAACCTCATCTGAGCATTCCCACTTGTATCGTCCGGTCCAAAGACCCTCCGATTCTTCGCGGGAATCGATTTCTGTTGGGAAAGGAGCCGATTTGGGGGCATATAATTTCAGGTTGAAGCCTATCGCGTCGTATTTTAACTGGTGTTCCCTCCCCCGTGATGAGAAGGTAAACCTTTGGTCACGAGTTTTAGAGATTTTTCTCGACCGTGGAGACCTGGTCTCCTTTGGTTGCACTGCTTCCTTGGTTGGTGTGTGCATCTGTGTGTTTTTTTTACTGTGGTGTCTTTTTTGGTGAAAGTGGCGCCTGTTTTTCTGTCTGTGATTCTTGAAGGTTTGCTTAGTCGAAGGTCCCGTGAGATGGCTGTGTTCTGTGGTGTTTTCATTTTTTGGCACTTATCTTAGCACTGAGGAGCTATGGTTATACGCATAACCTCCTCTGAAGAAGGGTTGTCGGGGAACCACATCTCCTGTAGCCCGTTCTATACGAGCATGTGGTTGACTTATGTGGCAAAGGTACCAGGGCGTGTTATGTTAGCAATGCGTGCATAATAAATGCAGCACATTATTTTCGTAGAATGCTCGTTTCAATGTGAAGGTAGGTTTTCTGATTGTTCGTTTCGGCAATGGCGGTTTGTGCAACTTTAGCGTAGTTCGAATTGGCTTTCATCTCCTATGTTTCATGTTTGAGTTTGGTTTGTTTATGTATCTCCTGTTTTTTTGACTGGACATGCCATAGACATGGTCCGGTGGGGGCCTTCGCAATTTAGGCATTTTGGGGTAGTGTTCTTACAGTCACGCCCAAAATGATCGCGACCGGCACAGATTAAGCATAGTTTTAGGTTTTTATTCTTTTGGCAGTTGGAAGTGGTGTGTTTGCGGTACTTGTAGTACCAACAAAAGCACATTTGCAAGTCGACAAATTCCTCACGTTCCATCTGTTCTGGGGAAACTCTCACGTTAAAGAGCAGTAAACCGTTTTCTTTAGCCTTTTGAGCCATAGCCGTGTCTTCAAATACAACCTTAAATACGTGCGTGTATTGTTTGAATTCTAATACCTCAGCTACTTTTGCCCATTCGTGGTTCCTTTCGATTTCCTCTTTGATAACCTCTGTCGAGTGGCTCCCAACCCAACGGTCGAGGCGCCTGCAGATCGAGCTTCGGTGAGCCTTAATTTGTGGCGGTGTCGTCGGTTTTAAGTTGATGGTCTTAAGGCATTCAACAGCTTTGCCCGAGGTCAAGGCTTTACAGTCGGCTTCTTTCGGGCAAATGGCTGAGTAACCATTATTTAATTCTATCAGTCTAACCAAAGCGATGCGCAGAGTTCCATAAACTTTCTCAAAAACCTTTTCACGATCCGGTTTTGGGCCCTTCGAGAGGACCCGAAGAGTCATACGGGGAGTTTCCCTCATCTCTCCTGCATCCTATAGTACGATAGGGGATGTATGTGTATAATTATTTGTATGTACACTTAAAGGCGGTTTATAGAAAAACAGGGGCGAGAGAGAAATAGGGGTTAATGTCCAAATACCTTTATATTACTTTAATTTGATGTTTAACTTCCTTCAGGCTTGCGTGTGGGCCACGTGAGGCTTCGGCCCCTGTCTCCACGAAGGAGTGAAGATTCGCCCATCACCTTCCTAAAGCGTAAGCCAGTGGTCCACTTTTCAAAGAGTATCCTGCTTTTTCACCTTTACCAGTTTTTCTCTACACTACTCGAAGCGAGTATCATAATTCACTTTCGCAAAAATTTATTTTGCACAATTTCAATCCAAACTTTGTCACAGCGGTACAGCAGACTTGCTAAGGCAACCAGAGCAGTCATCAAAAGGTGGAGTGCAATTTTGGTCGTCATAAAAGGTTATAATAGGGTGACATAGGTGAAGTTATTATTTTTAGCGAACAGGAGAGAACACGTAACAATGGGTTTAAGCTGAATAAGTTTAGGTTTAGAAAAGAGATTGGTATAAATTAGTTTACAAATCGAGTAGTAGATGAATGGAATAGGCGTACTCGTCATTTAATAGAAGCGTCCTCGCTGGAGAGTTTTAAGAATACACTAAATAGATTTATGGATAAGGATGATAGGTGGGAATTAATTGGTTGATAAGACAGAAGCTAGCTAATATAGGCTATTTATTAGACTTTGGCAGAATCCTTATGTTCTTATATAATCGAATACAACGGAAATTAGATTCTATTAAATAATGTTGATGCAGTTTTAGAGATTATGCTCCCCAAAAAGGAATAATATCTCGAAAAATCGAGGTATTCTTGCCTTTAAGAAAAGAAAAAGAGTAAATTGTACTAATAAAAAATACAATAAAGAGGTATTAAATTTGCAACTAATAGTTACTAGAATTAAAGTTGGAGTACTTAAAACTTCCTGGACCATGTATGAGAGACAATAAATCTAATGCAAATGAACAGTTTTTTGCAATGTTTCACTTCATATCGTTTGCAGAAGACTTTTAACGTGATATTTGTTTTCATTGCTTCTTTCAATTATTATTACCCCTTTCCTCTCTTCTCTTTCATTTAGTCACCAGCCACCAGTTTTTCTTTTTTCTTGCACCACGAAGCGTTCGTTAGCTTGAGCCTGCGAGCGCCACGCTGAGAAATTAAATAATTTTTCGCTGATTTATTAAGGTAACGTAACGTTTCGTCGAATTACTTTCAGAGTGGAGAGAATTGTCGTTATTGTATGAAAAAGAATGAAAATAAATGTCACTAGACTTGGAAAAAGGGAAAAATATAGTAATTTTTGGAACGAAGTCATTTTTTTTATCCTTATCGCAGTGTGGATCTATTTTCATATTAGTATCATTCCTTCTTGTGCAATATATGGATAGGACATCCAATAAAGTGAATTTTCTTTCACATATTCATTCCATGGTGCCACACTGTAAATGTGGGCTGGTTCCATACCAACTTAGATTAGCAATGGGGTATAATATCCCCATCATCTTGTTCCAAACGCTTTAACAATAAAAATTGTAGCAAATCAAGTAAAATCTTTCTTGTTCAGAAAGATCTGACATAACTTATATCCCTTATATAAAAGAAATCGGTTTCCATAAATTTCCTATAGTATACAAAAGCGAAAACCAAGGAAGGATGGTAAGCCAGAAGCATTTTGCAAAAAAGCTTCTTTAATTCAGATAAAAGTAAAAATAGACACCGAATAGCCAAAAGAGGAGACTTATTGAGGTGCTTGAAACAGAAGTGGAGATGGGGGGGGGGTACACTTCTAAGCCCGCACATCAATGCGGCATTTCTATCTTAACTCATCATTTGCTCGTCTTCCACCACGTTACAACATAATACAATTTCTTTCATTTCTGCATATTACAATAATTTCATTGAATGTGTAATTTAAGACAACATAAACAGTGTTACATACAACCTCATCAAGATTTGGTGCTACATAAAAATTGCTACATATAAAATACCTACGCAGAGTTCCCTTTGTAAGACTCGAATGAGGGAATACAACGGTTTTAGGTTCAACGTTCCACAATAAAGACAAGAACAATGTAGTCCAATTTTTCGGTCAGTTCATTGGGCGGTAAGGCGGGGTGGGGGATGTGGCACGATATGCAGACAAGGGCCTGGTACAGACGAAACGGCCTTGTAGCATATTTCTTCAAATGAGCTGATTCTTACTGGGGCATAAAAGCAAATGATATTAAGAAAAATAAGTGTGAACTATATCATCTGCAACGAACCGAGAAAACGGGGAGGTGAATGAGAGGGTGAAGGGGGAGTAAGGGTGAGTGAATGCCTGGAGGTCACAGTTGGGTGAGGGAATCATAACGTGTGAAAAGCGTAAAAACGAACAAAAGCCGAGTCAGCAAAAATATCAAGCGAAGCTTTACGGCAAAGCGCAGAGGGTATAATAATAAGAGCTTGTGATAGAGTGTATAGAAGGAAGTAGTTTAAAATTATAAAGTGTAGGTAGTGAATTAGTGTAGTGGGTGTATTGTGTTGCAGAGTAAGGAACAGTAGAGATATAGCAAGTGCAGGTGTAGAGGTATTGTAGTGTAAAAGCAGAGCATTCTTTGAGGAATAAGGGATAGGGCAGTGTAGATGAAGAAGGAATGTAAATATTGAAAAGAAAGTAAGTGAGTGTGATTTTTCAGTTCGTTCTCAGCCGAGAACTACAATGTGAGTTGGAAGACAAAACCTGGACGTAAAGAAAAGAAGTGAACGAGTGAGAGGAATATAGAGCAAGCCCTATCTCCCCGAGTGCAATGCAGCTGCAGTGGGTGTATTTGGACGAGACTGAAAAGTTACAAGTCACTTTAGCCAACAAAATTAATTCGGAAATGTAAATGGAATAGTGGAGATGTGAGTTCAGTATGACATAATCGGGTGTTTCATGAATGATTAAAGTTCAACCTCCAGCGGGATTTGGCCCCATAACCTGACCTCTCATCAATCCGGACTTGCCCCCCCTCCCCCAACTCCTCCTATGCAGCTTATCTCTTTCCTGACATCTTCGCCATTTGCTTAATCTATTAACGTCCATCGTCTTGTAATTATAATAAAAATCAACCCTTGAATTATCTTTCTTTCTTTTCTCTCTATGATTTCTTTTCTTTTTGGCCAGCTTTACGCCAGGTTGCGATGGTTACCTTCACAATTTACGCATTTGATTGTGGTGGAGTTACACTCCCTCCATCCATGTTCACCAGAGCATTCTGAGCATTTTTTTCCTCAATGTGTGCAGTTATTGGCACATTTTTATATTTATAAACTCTTGTTTTTCGATATTTTGAGCCGAGATTCTCATATTAAATGCGAGTAATTTATTTGTGGGTATCTTGTTTACCATGCTACTGTTACTACACACCATCTCTAAAAATGTGGGTGTTTTGCCCAAATTTGATTTTCTTGATGGAGTTTAATGTTCTGGTTGCTATTTTCAAACTCTTTCCTCAGGTCTTCCTCAGAATGCGATCCCATTATTATTACTTTTTTCCTCTACTGGCAAGCTTTCCCTATTTATGCCTCTTTCTATCTTTCCTACCTATTAGTTTTGCACACTACTCGATCACCCTACCGAAATATTCCTCGCCCTAACAACAGTCCACAGTTGGTTTCAGGCTCATGATCGAGTTATGTTATGCTAGTTTGTGAAAAGCAATGTGGAAGACAAATGTTCAGTCGGAAACGGGTGAAAGAAGAAAATAATACCACTTTGAGGTATTAATTCGTTCCTGGGAACAGGAGTCCCCTCCAATCAGCCCAGGGAACGCACGTCTCTTTCTCCTTAACATTAGCTCTTCAACTACTTCCCTCTTTTTTGGAAAGTTACTTTATACAAACTCTAAGGATATTTGAAGTGAATCAAAATAAGTCCTTCTGTATATTTAAATCAATTTAAATGAATTGAATAAAAACATTAAATAAATACTATGAGTATCTTAAAAAATAAGTTTGAAAATATTAATTTTTATTCAAGTCATTTTAAGTTGTCATTAAAGTGGTGATTTTTGTTTAATTATCCTCTCTATTGGAGAAAATGAAAACACATTTCCGCAAGTGGTCGGTGCAAATTTAGATTAGGTTAGATTTATTGAAGAATGCGGGTATTTTGTTATAAGTATCAACCAGACTCACCGAGAGGGGGATACAGCTGGTACATCGTACCGGGGTCCAAGTGCCGAGAGGCCCCTTGTTTCCGTATGTATAGAGAGCACAGATCAAATGTTATATTGATAAACCTTTTTCCCATATTTATTGTAGGGAATAACTTCCAATGGGAATAATATTCTCTAGTTTACCTCGGGACAAGAATGCAATTAAAACTCGCCTTTGATCTCGCGATGTTGATACTAATATTTCGTCAATATGTAAAAGAAGAAGAAGTCGAAGAAGGACAGTGAGTGACGCTGCGAAAATTGTCATTGCAGTAAGTGTTCTGTCGAAATAACAATTTTAGTGATTTTTAGTCGCGGATGACTCTGCATCTCACTACGTCGGTCGGTCGGTCGTTCCCCGATTTCCTTTTTTTGTTTTGGTAATAACATTGTAAATTTTTGCTCGATTCTAAAGAAGTTTGAAAGCCTTTTGTTGTTTTAGTTTCTCTTTCCAATAATGTAATTGCCAAAGTCCTTCCAAGGTTAGCCTGGGAATTATTTGACAATATCATCATAACTATTCGGCCGATTCTAACGAAATTTGAAACCTTTATATTGTTTTACATTCTATTTCGAATGATATAATTTCCAAGGTCCTACCAAGGTTAGTCCTGGAATTATTGCAAGTCTTTAAGGTCGTAAAATCATAAATCAGAATAAGTGAGAGCACGCGACTTTGGTCAGCAGACCTTGTTTTTTGGCGTTTCCATCTGTTTTCTACAAATAAAAATATTTTATAAGGAATTTTTATATTTTTTTAGGCATTAAAATAAACTGTAATCGATAAATTATGTATTAGAGATATCATTGCTATATTATCTGAGAAGTGGAACAAGAATACCCGAAATTACGGCAGAAAATAAGGGTGAGTGTATACTGGTTGTTATTAAGTTGTTAATTGTTATGTTGTTAGTTGTAACAAGTTGTTAATATCATCTCATTTTTCGAGGAACAGATTGCTGAAATGCTTTTAAGTTTAGATAGTCATAAAAGAGCAGGATCGGATCAAATTTACTCTAGGGCATTAATCAAAATAGTCTTTGTTTGAATCAAATTTCACTCGTTCACTTGAATTTGTGGAGGTACAAAAGGTGAGTGGAAAAATGCTCAAATAATACTGATATTTAACAAGGTCTGCTGACCAAAAAGTCGCATGCTCTCACTTATTATATTCTATATATATTTTAATTTATGACCTTAGAACCTTCAAAACTTTCAAAGATTCCCGGATTAAACTTGAGAGGACTTTGGCAATTATATTATTCGAAGAGAATGTAAAACGACATAAGGGTTTCAAATTTCGTTAGAATCGGCCGAAGAGTTACAATGTCATTACAAAAACAATAAGAAAGCAAAACGGGACCGACCGACCGACATGGTGAGATCTAGAGTCTCCCGCGACCTGACTCGCACGCGGCTAAAAATGGAGTGAAAGAGGATGTTAGTGGTATGCAAATTAAAGGAAATGATTGCCAAAGCAGATTTACTGACCTTTTTTTCTTTGAAATAGACAAGGATCTCTGGCATAGGGAATATAGTTTGAAATTTAAAAAAAAAATCAAAGTTGTAGGTTAGACTGTAAATTTTGGGTTTTTTTCAGGCAGAGTGGTGAACTTGTGGTATAGTCTGCCTGCAGAGGGGATGAATTGTAGATCACTTAATAATTTTAATAACTGTTCAGACAAAAAATTACAAAAGTAGCATTAATTATCATTTCGATTTTATTTAGAATTATTAGAATTTATTTTTATTATTATTATTATTATTGATAATTTTAATGTAATTATTATTTATACTAATAATATTATAGTTATTATTATTATCATTATTATTAATTTTTATGTTTAAAATTGGTTTACAATGAAATTTTGCTATCATTATATGTTTAATTCTATATACAATTAAATTGTATTACAAATTGTATTACAAATTGAAAACCACATAATTACTATAGGTCACCAGTGAATGTAAAATTAATTTTAGTAAAGTAAAAAAATATTTGTTTTATATTCAGTTAAATTGTTATTGTTCTATTTGAATAAAATTATACCTTGAGTCTATAATAGTTATTGCATTAATAAAGAATTATTGCAATTTTTTTTTAATTTATCTAATTTATAACTTCAAAATGTTTTAACTTTAAAAAGAAAATCGATACTTACTATTATTTATGTAATAGTGACAGCAAAAATTCAACAATTATAAACAACAAATAAAAAAGAGGCGACGGGGTCACCGGCGGCAGCAGCAGCAGCAGCAGCAGATGGAACCACGTGCCCCCCCAACCCAAAGAAGAGAGCGTCGGTTCATTGCCGCGCAACCCCCAATCGGGTCGGCGTGGGTTAGCCATCAACCCGCGACTCTCGGCCTGCCCGGCACACTTCTGGGGGGTACACAGGAGGGGGAGCGGCAAAGGCAGGGGGAACCACGTGGGCCTTCCCAGCAACAAGGCAACCGACGCCTTGTTCCAGCGCCACCACCAAAAAGGCTGGCGTGGGCTTCCCACCCACCCCTTACCCCTCAACAGCCTGGCACAAGTCAGGTCGAGACAGGGGAAGAGGACAGGCAGGGAGCGAGAGAGGGTACCAGTAGCTGCACAGCCAGCAACTCCGCTCACACCTCCACCCAGCAACCCACCCCCTCTTTCCCCAAGCCACAAAGGAGGAAGGGACACAGGCGTCGGGCCCACCGCGCCCGCCCAGACGAGGAGCAGTCCACGGTGCTACCCAATGCCCAACTAGCGACAGGGTCTCAACGTGGACCCCCAGGTTATTGCGAGGGACTCAATGAGGAGGGCAGAGCCATCGTGGACGTCATTCTCGCGTGTGTCGTACAGCTGGTGAAGAAGCTGCTCGACCGCCGGCAGGGCACCGCAGCCCCCACCGAGCAGGACCTCGACGCACTCCTCCGCGAAGAGGTGTTAACCGCCGTCACAGAGGGTGCCCTCCAGCCCCCCCCCCATCATCTACCACGCCGAGAGGTCCCACTCAACACCCTCTGCACCCACCGCATGCCCACAACCAAGATGAAAGCGCGGATTGACAGCCCAGCCCACGCACCGGCGCCCACGCTGAGGGTGCTGCAGTGGAATGTGCAGGGGCTCCGCCCCAAGAAACATGAGCTGCTGCAAGCCGTCTTCCAAGAAGACCTGGACCTGGTTCTCTTACAGGAGACTCTCACGCCCGCCAGCTTTGAATGGCAAGTCGCAGGCTACACCCTCCACCCGCTTCCGGCTGGTGACGGAAATGGGCGTGGCTGTGCAGCCCTCATACGAAACACCATCCCGCACAAGAGGATCGCCGCACCCGTGTACTGTGGTGACGGCGTGGAGGTCCTGGCACTGGAGCTACAGCTGGGGCCGCTCACTCTCACTGTATACAATATATACAGGAGCCAGCGGTACCCGCTGGATGTTGGGGAGCTGCTCTCCCTCGCATCCCACTCCAGCCTCCTTGTAGCGGGCGACTTCAACGCCCACCACCCCGTGCTGCAGTCTGTGTCACCCACTAACGTGACCGGGCGCCACCTGGCCGACCTGCTCGAAGAAGTTCCTGCCGTTCGACTACTGAACACAGGGGAGGCCACGCACGTCCATGGGGGGCGGCTCGACCTCACGCTGGTGTCGGGCGACCTACAGCCCGGTGCCACCTGGCAGGTCCACCCTACCCTCACCAGCGACCATTACGGGACCCTCACCACCCTCACTGTGGCCCCACCAGCTCCTCCTCTCCCGCCGCCCCAGTGGAACGTCAGGAGGGCGGATTGGGCAAAGTTCCAAGCCTCCCTGGCCGAGTGGTGGTCCACGTATGTGCCTCCGGCGGACCTGCACCTGCAGGAGAGGGACCTTACGGCGGCCATAGAGAGTGCAACTTACGCGGCCATGCCCCGGACAGCCTCAAATCGCCGCCGGCGCCCGGACTGGTGGTTTTATAACGAGGAAGTCCGGGAGCACAATCACCGCGTCAACGTCCACAGGAGGTTGTACGAGAAGCGCCCAACGGCCATCAACCTGCAGCTCCTGCAGGACGTGGTAGCCCGCGCGCGACAGGTGTCCCTGAACGCCAGGGAGGCAAAGTGGCTGGAGTGGTGCGCCTCTTTCAGCCAACACACCTCCCTCGGCCAGCTGTGGGGGAGCTTCAGGAAAGCCTCAGGCGCCGCCCCGACCCGCCCAGCTGCCCACCCACGCCCACAGCAAGAGGCAGATCGGCTGGCGAACTGCTTTACAGCGAGGGGTTCTAGCGAGCAGCTTCCTCCCCACACCAGCTACCTCCAGCAGCAGCTGCGCCCACAGCGCGACGAAGAGGTCAAGGAGGCGTGGGGCCAGCCGCACGCGACGGACCAGCCTTTCACGCTTGAGGAGCTGGCCAGGGCGAAATGTCGACGTGACACAGCGGCGGGAGCCGACGGAGTGCGGTACTCTATGCTGGCGCACGCTGGGCCCGCCGGGGACGCCGCGCTGTTAGCCCTTCTCAACGCGTCGTGGTTGGCGGGCCGTCTGCCGCCCTCCTGGAAGGACGCCGACATCCAGCCCATCCCCAAGCCGAAGGATCACACCACCTTCAGGCCAATCTCCCTCCTGAGCTGCACCGGAAAAACGGCGGAGAAGATGGTGCTGACTCGCCTACAGTGGAGCGTGGGAAGCCTTCATCACCACGTGTTCGGCTACACCAGGGGGGTGAGCACGGCGGACTGCCTCATCACCCTCCTGGCTCACGCCAACAACCAGCCCACCATCGTAGTCTTCCTTGACCTCGAGAAGGCTTTCGAGCTGGCTAGCCCCCGAGCCATACTGGCCGCCCTAGTGAGGAAGGGCATCCGAGGGAGACTGCTGGGCTGGCTCCAGGACTACCTTCACCAGCGCCGAGCCCGCGTGAAGTTCCAGGGTCACAAGTCTTCCTACCTTACCTTCGAGAACGGGACACCCCAGGGCGGCATCCTCAGCCCGTTCCTTTTCAACGTGCTGATGGAACAGCTGGTCGACCTCCCCTATCGTCAAGGAACCATCCTCCTTAGCTACGCCGACGACCTGGCGCTCGTCGTCACCGGGCGCGGCGACAAGCTCGCGCGGGCCCAAGAAGCGCTGCACCTCATCACTGCCAAGTGCGAAGAGCTGGGGCTCAAGATCTCGGCAGAGAAGTCCCGGGCCATGGCCATCAAGACTTGCACACCTGCTGGCCAGCAGCTTCGCGTCCAAGGAGTCGGCCTGGCCTGGACCGACTCCTACCAGTACCTCGGAGTGTGGGTGGACAGACGGCTGTCCTTCACGCAGCATGTCACGCACCTGAGGGAGCGGAAGCAGGCCCGGCTGAATGTGATGAGGGCCATGACGCGGCCGAGCGCTGGTGCAACCTTCCCCGTCCTCCGCCTCTACTACCTCCAGGTAGTGCGCACCCTAGTGGACTACAGTGCACCGGTCCTTGTAGCGCTGCCCCAGCAGCAGCAACAGCGCCTGGAGGTGATAAAAAACACCGCCATGAGGACCATGTTAGGGGCACCCAGGTGGTGCACTGCCTGTGTCATGCAGAGTGAGGCCAACCTGGTGCCCCTCACCGCCAGGGTGGATTGCATTGTGGCCTGTCGGGTGGCCAGAGTGCTCCAGCGCGACGTTGAAGGTGTTGCGCAGAGGAGACTCCGAATGGCCGTGGCGCAGGGCATCGAGTGCCTGCGTAACAACAGGTGGCTCGTAAACGTCAGCCTAGCAACCAACTCCCTCAACCAGGCAGGGAACTGGCTGTGGCGCGACCCCGACACCCCCCACCCCGCCTACGTTCCACCACCACCATGGGACCCCCCCGCCGCACACTTCACCGCCACACAGTTGCCCGACAGCAAAGCGAACTGCTTCACCGAGGAGCTGCGCCAGCACGCCCTCATGGCCATGTCTGAGGTCACGGAGCCAGGCAGCGCAGTGTACTTCACCGACGGCTTCGTCGACCCCGACAGCGGGAGGTCCGGCGCCGCCTTCGTCACGAGCGGCTTGACGCAAGCGTGGAGGACATCAGACCACTGTTCCACCCTCCAGACGGAGCTGGTAGCAATCCTGCACGCCCTCCAGCACGCTCTGCTCCGCCGGGAGGCCACTGTGGTGATACACACTGACTCTCGGTCGGGACTACAGGCGCTGCAGCACGCCCACGCCCACGCCTACACCCGGGACAACATCCACTTCACCACCACAATCCTGTGCACCCTGCAGGACCTGGCAGCTCGGGGCAGGCGTGTCCGGCTCCACTGGATTCCTAGCCACGTTGGCGTGCGCCGCAACGATGCTGCCGACGAGGCTGCCAAGCGAGCCGCTCACGGCCCCATCATCACCTGGACCGTGCGCCCCAGCCTGCAGCAGCTCAAGGTGCAGGTTAAACGCAGGGCCGCCCACAACGCCCACCAGCAGCACCAAGAATGGGAAGCATTCAAGAGGCAAGCGGCGTGGTATGCTGCAGCCACAGCCTATCGCCCACTGAACCCATCCTTCCAGCAGCCCAGAGCGAACGGCGTGCTGCTACAGCGTGTGAGGCTGGGCTACTCCACGCGGGAAGAGCTGCACGCCGACTTTGTGGCAGGGAGGTGCGAACACTGTGGCGGCCGCTCCCGGCGCCCACTGGTGCACTACCTCCTCTCCTGCCCAGCCACCGCCCGCCTCAGGCCAGAGCGAGCGCCAGCCCCTGCCCCTGTAAGAGGCGCCCTTCTGAGGGCGCGAGAGGCAAGAGCTGCCCAGGTGGTCCGCCACACCCCAACAAACGAGCTGCTGGAGGTGCTGAGAACAGCACCCCCTCCGCGCTGATCGCCGCTCGCGCCCAGCCGGGCGACAGGTGATGAAGACCGACGCCACCCACTTGCAGCAGACAAGAAACGCGTGGGACCCTCCACCACGTCTTCTTGCACGACAACACTGACGGGCTGCCCGCTTTGTGTAATGTGTGCATTTATTCATGTATTTATATTATTGTATCATATTATTACTGTATTTGTCTTTTTTGTCGTTTTTGTTGTTGTTTGTTTGTTTTGTTTTTATTTTATTATTATTTGTATTATGATTATGTATAAATGTACTCTATTGCACAATAAACCTATAAAATCAAAAAAGAGGCGAAGTGCCCACACTAAAGAACCTTTCCCCCCCAATATAAATATAGTATAAATTAAAAATTTAACTAACTTTAAATATAAAAGAGGCAAAGTGCCCAAACTAAATGATCGAAAAAATAATTAACATTTTAGAATAAAAAGAGGCGAAGTACCTAATTCCCTATTCCCATTTGAAAGTAAAATCATGACAACTAAAAAACGATAAAAAGAGGCGAAGTGCCCAAATAAAAGAGATAAACTAAGACTCAAAACTTATGAGATTCAGCATCAGAGAAACCTTTGAAAGGCTTGAATGATTCGACGGCAAAACACAACTAAGCAAATACATATATATAAATATATATATATATATATATATATATATATATATATATATATATATATATATATATATATATATATATATATATATATATATATATATATATATATATATATATATATATATATATATATATATATATATATATTATAATGGAGGAAACTACCTGTCAACGACAGTCAGCTACTTTAATGACGGTGGAAATTTTTAATATTAAAAAAATACAAATAAGAAGAATGCTAGTGATGCCCTAACACCAGGTCAAACTAGAAAACATTTTCACACCTTTATATACCTACCACACAATTTCATCACTTTGACCTAATTTGTAATTGGTAATTCTCTTTAATGCACATTGTAGGTTGTAATTCCACAATTAAAGACTCAAGTTAATGTACTATTCATCGTGATTTTGAAAGACGTTTGAAATCAGACAACTGCATTGAAAATCTATTAGAAATTTCCATTGAATCTCAAGCAGCAAGATGGCACAATTTTTGAGGCGGATCATAGACATTGTTCTTTTTCTGGGGGAGAGAAGCCAATCATTTAGAGAATTTTCGCAAAGAATTGGAGATCAAAGAAATATAACCTTTTTCTGCTTGGTAGAACTGTTGTTTCGGTGGGATCCTGTTCTGAAAGAACATGGGCTAAAGGTGAAGGAATTGCAGCAGGAAGAAGGGAGACTACAGGTACACTATCTCTCAATAGAGACTCAAAATGAATTCGTTTCTCTTTGCTCAGAACTTATTGCAAAAAAAAAAATCTCTTTGAAAGAAGCTGCTCAAGATACTTTTTAATTATGATTTTAATTCTTTATCTTGAATATTATTCCAAGGTGAGAGGGTCCTCAAGCCAAAGTGTGTGGGTCAAAAACGAAAAGGAAGACTGCACACTCTCAAGTAGGTGTAAGAAAGCTTGTTGACATCAATACAGATCTGGAACAAAGTGCTGAACAACAATGTGCTGAAATTGCTGCAGTAATACAGATAATTGATGATGATCAAAGAAGAGAAGTGACACCTCCTGGTACCGTATTCAGAAAAGGGATAAATAATGCTGCGCTTCCTGCTTTAAGCACAATGACAGGTTATATGCAACATGTGGGTGTCGATATTGGTGTTTATGAGAAATTAACCGCGGAGAGAGTAGAAGAATGTGTTGGAAAGAACCATCTCAATTTCCCAAATTCATTTCTACCTGACAGTAATCAACAAGCTTGCCCTTAGAGCAGAGGTTCCCAACCGGGGGCCATGGCACATCTGAAGGGGGCCACAGGAAATTTTAAGCTTTAGTGTGGCCACAGATCTATGAAAGGGGCCACAGGACGAAACTTTTTGAAACCTGAATTATAGTTAGGGCAGTACCTAATTTTAATTTATGCATTTAAATTACATTTTTAAAATATTAATACATAAATTTTTTCTTTTTTTTTAAATATTTTATTAGCATAATAAGATTTACATTAATCTGTAAACAAATATTTTGCATCGTACAAGCTTATTCTGCGGCGCACTCCATTGTGCGCTTGATCGTTATGTGCCTAGCACTGTTGTTGGCTTGATGAAAATACTTCAGGTGGAACTTTAAATCCTTACAGTCTGTTTATCAAGTGGTTCGGCGTTATAGTATGTAATTAGCATTTATTTGTTTACCCTAATACTGCGAAATTGTAGTAATTTTACTAGTTTTTAAAATTATAACAGATTGCCACAAGCACAATAATATAAGACTTTTCTAAGTAAATAACTGAACATTTTTGTTTGTAAGTAAAGTGTGCCATTGCTAGGCCTACACCAATATTTTTTTTTTCACTTCGGTTTCACTTAGGGCTTATTTACGAGATTAGCATTTAATCTTAGATTCTGATGATTGTACTTATCGTTTTGTATCTGCATTGATTTGAGTAATATATATGTATATATAATATATTACTAAAATTAATGCAGATCTACCCCCCTAAGGGAGTATATTTATGTCTTTTTGCATTTAGGTACAAGTACAGAGTACCAGGATGTACAATCAACAACGAAAATTTCTGACATGTCTAATTAATAGAAATGCTCATAAAAAATAGTTGCATTGTTTTGCGGGGTTTTTTTGGTGTCAAATATTTACCATCAAGGGGAAGTATTTAGCACAAAAATGAGAAAAAAAATTTCAATGAAGCTATTTTTATGAGCGTTTCTATTTATTGGACATGTCTGAAATTTTCGTGGCCGACTGTAATAGGAGTTAGTGTTGGGCACAGACTCGGTGCTCTGCACAGGAAATGGAGGTTGTTCTGGGTCTTTTCTCCGAAATACTCTTCCTTTTTCGCCGCTAAGATAAGCGCCTTCTATTCTGTTGCGGTGAGCTTCGCCTCTAAAATGTAATATATATATCATTAATATATTAAATTTCTTCTGCACAGATTACCCATGGCTACGGCGACGAAGAAAAAATGTCGACAATACTCCACTCCAGTGAGTATTTAGCTTATGGTTTTATACATTCACCAGACAATATAACACAGCCATTGTGTCTTATATGTATCACTACACTTTCTAATGATAGTATGCGACCAAGTAAGCTTAAAATACATTTGGAGAATAAGCACAAGGAAAAAAAAGACAAAACATTAGATTATTTTAGAAAGCTGCGGGATGATTTCCAAGCAAGGAGCACTATTAAAGATATATTTAGCAAAACAGCTTCAAATACTATTGGCGAAGAATTGATTTTGCCTTCAGTATCTGTTGTTATTTCAACTGCCTTGCAAAAAAATCCCCCAAAATCACTGAAGTTATTTCACTGAACAACAATACAGTATCAAGACGTATTGACGAAATGGCAAAGGAGGTAGAGGAAAAACTCGTTAAACATTTACAAGTCAAGACCTTTGCATTACAAATTGATGAAACGTTATTACGTGATAACGAAGCCCTTCTCATGGCGTATGTTAGGTTTTGAGATAAAGATCAACTCAGAGAAGAAATGTTTTTTTCCCGCAGCCTTGTGATAGATACTAATGGTGAAACAATTTTCAAAGAAGTAGTGACCTATTTCAAAGAAAATGATATTCCACTTCGAAATATTATGGCTTGTGCAACTGAGCACGCCGCTGCTATGGTAGGTTGATATAGGGGATTAATTGCACATTTAAAAGAGGCTGTACCTAAAGATTTTTCATACACTGTCTTGTCCACCGTCAAAATTTGATTGCTTAAAACCTAGGAGGACGTCTCAAAGATTCACTTGATAGTGTAATCAAGACAGTCAACTTCATCAAGTCAAATCCCATTCAAGAGCGTCTTTTCCGACAACTCTGTGCTACCAATGAAGAAGGGTTTGAGCGCCTACTTTTGCATACACAGGTGCGATGGCTTTCTAAGGGCAATTGTCTGAATCGTTTCATTGCACTTTTGGATAGTGTTGTGTTATTTCTGGATGGTAAGCAGCTTGGAGTGAGAATCATTGCTGCCAAATGTGACATATTCTACCTTACAGATATATTTGAAAAGCTAAATATCTTGAACAAACAGCTACAAGGTAAAAATGCTAATATTTTAACTTGCACAGAGTCTATTAGTGCATTTATCGGGAAAAATAAGCTGTTTAAGACAAATATGGGGCGAAAAGAGTTGATGCAGTTTCCAACCCTCCGCACTATTGAGAGTGAGCTCAAAGAAGATGATATTTTAGTATACATTGATCATTTGGAAAAATTGCATAGTGATATGGAAGTTAGGTTCAGAGATCTTCTACAATTGGACATTCCAGTTTGGGTGGTTGACTCATTTGGAATTAATGCAGCTGATGTTGATATCCGATTACAAGAAAGCCTCATTGAGTTACAGAGTGATCAAACTTCTCTGGCTAGATTTAAGCATGGTGTTAGGAACTTATGGACAAGTCATGAAATTGTTATGAAATACCCTTTGCTTTGGGACGAAGTAAAATTATATTTTATTGCTTTTCCTACTTCTTATCTGGTTGAGTCGGGTTTTAGTAAAGTGTCACACCTCCTATCAAAAGCTCGCAGCCGCTTAGAAATAGTAAGAAGAGGTGATCTTCGTCTGTCTCTAACAACTATAGACCCTGATATTGAAAAACGTGTGAAACGGCTTGAAGCACAAGGATCGCAATGAATGAATAAAGAGTTGATGATGTATTTATTTGATTTTACTAAAGGATTTTATTTTTTGTAAGGCTAATTATTTATTTTAAAAGAGTATAGCATTTATGTTAACCACTGTTTAATTTTTGCTATGTTTACAGTCCTATATATGTGACAAATATATTTGTACCTAAATACAAACAGCTGTTTTAATATCTTTTATCCTTTAAAGTAGAGTTAAACTGCATATTAACTACTGAAAATAATGTTTATGGGCCACAGGAAAAAATAAGGTTCCTAAGGGGGCCACAAGCCAAAATCGGTTGGGAACCATTGCCTTAGAGTATACTATCAGTACAAAATCAAAATGGTGAAATTTCAAGACGAGATTGGCTGCTATGAAGTCTATCACAACAGGCCCTCTATTGTTTTCCGTGCCGTCTCTTTCAAAGAGAAACCGAAACTTCAAAATCACATTTGCGTATACCAACATCACAGAGCTGCAAGCGGAAAAAATTGCAATGCCATTGGGAGTGTGATTTTGCCTGGCGTGATTTTGAAAGACGATTCAAATCAGACAACTTCATTGAAAATCTTTTGGAAATTCCAAATGAATCTCAAGCAGGAAGATGGCACAATTTTTTGAGGCGGATCATATACATTGCTCTATTTATGGGGGAGAAAGGAATAGCATTTAGAGGATCTTCGCAAAGAATTGGAGATGAAAGAAATATAACCTTTTTCTGCTTGGTAAAACTGTTGTCTCAGTCGGATCCTGTTCTAAAAGAACATGGGCTAAAGGTGAAGGAATTGCAGCAGAAAGAAAGGAGAATACAGGTACACTATCTTTCAGCAGACTCAAAATGAATTCGTTTCTCTTTGCTCAGAACTTATTGCAAAAATAAATTCTCTTTGAAAGAAGCTGCTCAAAGTATTTTTCAATTATGGCAGATGCAATACCAGACTGCTCTTATGTTGAGCAAACCGCCTTTATACTACGATATCTTGTGAAAGACGATTTTGTATATGTTACAAGGAGCGATTTTTGAAGTTTGCTGATTTCAGTAACAAAACTAGAAACGTTGAAATAGAAATAATCCCTTTCTCAGATTGCAGGGGGCAAATCTACGACAGTAGGTCCAATATGGCGGAAAAATGCTAAAGAGATACAGGCAGGTCTTCTGTTTGAAAATGCTTTGGTACTCTTTTCACACTGTGGATGCCATACTTTAAACTTAAGTTGCACGGATTCTGCTGACTTGTTGCCCTGAAGCCATCACTTTTTCCGGAACAATTCAGACAACATATACTCTGTTCAGCTCTATTACGCGTCGATGAGAGATTCTTCTGAATAAGACAGGAAATCAGTCCCTTCACAACCAGTCCGATACAAGATGGTCTTCGAGAATAGATTATGTAAAACCATTTGAAGCAAACCTTACCACTATTCGGGCTGCACTTGAAGAACCGTTTACTTGTGTGATTATGTCAGCAATTTAGTTCAAGATTTTGGGGTCAATTGACATCTGCAACAAGATTCTTTAAGACTTGCTACAGTTGATGTTGAAGTCAAAAATGTCAACGAGTTGATATTAAGTTTGAAAGATCTTCGCTGGAACTGGAAGAAAATCTGGATTGAAGCAAACCATATTTCATCAAGAATGCTGGATTGAGGTGAATCTGAATGTGAAGAGACACGGAAAGGGAATGCAATTCCATAACGAACAAAACCCGATAGAAATTTCACAGAAATGAAAGATGATGATGATTCTATTGAAGAGGGAAATGTGTTTTTTTTACAAAATCCTCGATAAAGTCATCGGTGGCTTGACTCTTCGGTTTGACGCTTTAAGAAACTTGTCGGAAAGCATTTCGTTTTTGTGCGACTACATGCTACCTGTTGAACTGGAAGAATTAGAAAGCTGGCAAGAAAGAGCCTCGGATTTCGTCGAGAAATACAAGGATGACTTCAACATTGAGCTCATTTATGAACTGGAGTACCTATGCACCTAGGCAACTTTGGAAACCTTCCATCGAAACCTTTAGATTGTCTGAACAAAATTGAGAATATATTCCCGAATATTTGCATTGCGCTTCGTATTTTTCTCTCTATCGCTGCAACTATCACTTCAGCTGAGCGATCTTTCAGTAAACTGAAAATTGTCAAAAGCTCTCTGCGTAGTATTATGGCACAAGACCAGCTTGTGGATTTAGCAAGACTTAGATTAGCATTGACTGTAAATTTGCACGAAAAATCTAATATGATGATGTCATCAAAAGTTTGGCTGCCAAGAAAGCTCGTAGAAATTATTTAGTATATGATTATTTTTTTAATATATTTTATTGTCCATTGTAAAGGATGGCCCAAAATTCGCGCTACTATTAGAAATATTGCCACTAATGCTATTTTTTGTTCTGCATTTTAAATATTTTTTAAGTAAAGACATTGGTTACTAATATATAGTATGAACACCAGCAAAAATAAATAAATATTGTCCACCCTTTTAAAATAAAGTATATATGTGCCATTTGTTTTTTGCAACCTGGGAAGGGGGCCAAAATATTTATTGTATCGAGTACTATTTATTCTCTTGGTGGCGCTGGTATTAATAAAAGCTTTTCGTTGCTCTCACACATTGTAATTAAGATTTTCTACCAGTAAAATAATTTCCTGGGTTATGGCGGAATCTAGTGGAAACATAGTTTCCAAGTTAAGCAACTTGGGTTAGATCCATGGTGGCTGCCAAGTGAAATATACCTTACCGAACCGAGGGTAGACTCCACGCTAAACTCTAAGCCTCCACTAGTGAATAATGGTTTACAAATAGAGAACAAATCGATGATAAAACTACCCGAAAAAATCACTTCGTGGATTAATTGGGAAAAATTAATTCTAAAGTCCAAGACTTTGCAACGTGCAGGATTTATTCGCCTAATAGGCTTTGGTTTGTTTTGAAAAAATTAGTTGGAAATAAAAGGAAATACTCAATTAGCTTTTAATGGTAATTGCTAATATAACGTTTATAAAACAGAAATATTTAATCAAACAGTTATATACATTACAAAGGAGCCATAAAACCTTAATCTATCCAGCATTATGTTATTCAGAAGTTGGCATGTTGTAAACATAACAAAGTGTGTTGAAAAAGATTGAAAATCTATGAACCAATGGGAGAATTGAAACATCATCTAGACTAGATAATATTTATTTATGAAATATTAGGTTGAGGAATAAGTTCTTGCGTGTTTTTTAATGTTGTGTTGATTTAAGTTTTGTTGACGTGATTTGTGCACATATTAAGAAACAATAATAAATAATGAGAGCAAAGTTGCAAAGGTAAGGCTACGTCTCTTAACAGCGTAGACTATTAGGCTTTTGCTTAGGCTACGTCTTGAAGTTGAGTAATAAGTCATTGCGGTTTATTTAAAAGTTGTGTTAATTTAATTTTTGTTCTGTTCCCTCAAAATGGAATGTCAAGTTGAAAGAAAGGCGCATTGTCGACACTTGTTGCTATTCATTTAAAATCAGGAACAATGCAAACACAGCCAAAGCTCGTCGAGATATTTGTGTTGTGTACGGAGAAAATGCTTTATCAGAAAGGACATTCAATGGTAGTTTTCACGTTTCAAAAACGGTCATTTCAATCTTAATGACGAAGAACGCTCTGGTTGCTCCATTAAGTTGGATGAAGATCGATTGAACGACCTTGTTCATGAAAATCCTCGTCAATCGACTAGAGAATTGGCTGTACAATTGGCGTGTGATCATAAAACTGTAGTGAATCACTTTCATTCGATGGAGAAAGTTCAAAAACTCGGTGCATGGGTTCCGCACACTTTGAGCGAAAGCAACAAACTTCAACGCTCCACGATTGCCTCAGGTTTGTTTGCTCGTCATAAGGCTACTCGTTGATATAAAGACAGATTTCTTCACCGCATCATCACTGGCAACGAAAAGTGGTGTGTTTATGTCAACATGAACCATCGAAAACAATGGCTTAGCCCTAATAAAAAAGCACCTCAGGGTTTAAAGCAAGGACTTCATCCACGAAAGACGATGCTGTGTGTGTGTTGGGATTGTGAAGGCATCATTCTTTATGAGCTCTTTGCAAATAACGAGATTGTCAATGCAGAACTCTACGTTCAACAAACGTATCGACTCGCCGAAGCTATTCGTGAAAAGCGACCTCATCGACGTTATGGAGTCCTTCTGCAACACGACAATGCTCGTCCTCACATTGCCAATATGACAAAGGACGCCATCCAAACGCTTAATTGGGAAATCCTCCATTTTCGTCAGACTTGGCTCCATCGGATTTCCATCTGTTCCGATCGCTCTCCAACAAATTGCGTGGCGTTTCGTTAAATACTGATATGGAATTAAGAACCTGGTTAGACGAATTCTTCGAGTCAAAATCCAGAGATTTTTATTGCAGAGGCATCGAAAAACTAGTTGAACGTTGGGAAGAAGTCGTAAATAACAACGGAAAATACATTATTGATTAAATTGCATATCGTTATCAATTAAAAATTAAGTTTTTTTTAAATTGTTAATGGTAATGAATAAATTTGATAAAACCGCAATAAATTATTCCTCAACCCAATAGTTTGTGAAGGCGAAAAAATAATTATAATCGCTGGGGTGTGTTAGCGTGTCAAGAAATTAATATAGTGTGTAGAAGTCATAAAAAATGTTTCTTAGATTTGTTGACCAAACTTGCAGCAAACTTTAAAGATAAACGTAGCATTGCTTAAGCACTTTTCTACGCTAAATTAAGTCATGACACAGTGGATAAACATATAAACACAGGTATTGTTCACAAATATGGTGCTTGAGTGTGAACTGCCAGAAAGACAACGTTGACAACGTCAAAATATTTTTCCTCTTCTATTAGCTCGAAATACAAGCGAACCCTTTCTAGATAGAATTATTGCGGGAGATGAAAAGTGTTTTTTTAAAGCAATATTTTTTTGCGACCAATTTATTATCGCCAAAAAATGTTCCTAATACTAGAAGAGGTTTCCAACAGAAGAAGGCTCTGCCGTGCTTTCGATTGGATGCGAAATAAATAAATTATGAGCTCCTCGATAATAGACACACAGTTAATGTAGACTTTTATCTTCACATTTGCCACCTTTAAATGAAGATCTTGAACAAAAAGGTCCTTCACTGGTCAACCAGATAGATTTCCTTCACTGGTCAACCAGATAGATTTCTTCTTCCTTGCTGGCAATGAACGTCACACGTGTCACGTTTGATCCAAGAAAAAGTATTGTGTTACGTCAGGAAGTTCTTCCTCATTCTTCATATTCACCGGATTTGCACCGTCTGGTTGCGATTTATTTAAGTTATTGCAACAGTACTAAAAGACAAAGTTAAGTAAAAAGTAGTTATAAAAGGATATCTAATCATATATTTCCTCACTATAGGATGAATTGTTCAAGAAATGTACCACGGTTTAGATAAATAAAAGGGAGATTATTTTAAATAATGACGAAAATGACTTATTATATTTAAAATAATTTTGATTTCATTTTTAAGACAATATCATTTCTTTAAAACCTAATAAATAACCATGAACTATTAAAGCAAGACGTCCAGTGAGTTTTATTATTTACTTAAAACTAGAAAGCGAAAACCAACGGAAAATCAGTCTGGAAAATTCCTTTTAAGTGGTTTGTGCACAAAGTGATGGGGAGGGGTGGATACACACCAGCACCACAGTTTGCGCATCAATAGGGTAAGTATGTGTGAAAATATGAGCCCCTCGAAACCTGGTTATAAGAGGCGTGAAGAGACACCCTCCCAACGAGGTTGCTGCGGTAACTAAGCTCGAGTAGTCAAGGCAACCACACTGGAAATCTTGTATCCATTGGCCACCCGACAATATAAAAGTGCAATTAGGAGGATAAATGAAAAATAGCCATTGTGGTAACTTCAAATTTTCCCTGCAAAAACTACATGCCTGAAAGTATGGGCTCAAATAATGGCCCTGAACGATTAATTAGTTAAATTCACGTAAGGGCCACGGCGATTTGTTTTCTTGGCCACAGAGCTGACGGAGCCCAGCACCCGTGAACGTGGGTTACTTCCCTGACCACTGGAAGATAGCAAAAATGATATTCATTCCCAAAGCCGGTAAGCCACCGGACAGTCAAGCTAACTTCAGGCCTATATCTCTTTTAGAATTTGAAGGGAAAGTCTTGAAGAAAATAGTGGCCAATAGGGTAAATACGTTCCCCGAGGAAAATAATTCTTACAACAACCAACAACATGGCTTCCGAAGGTAGCGAGGAACGGACACAGTGCTAGCCGTGATCATCGAGAAGTTGGCAAAGGTAAAAGCAGAAAGGCGTCATGCAAATCTGGTACACCGCGACGTCAAAAAGGCCTTTGACAAAGTATGAAGGAGAGGCTTAGCCTCTTCTCTTTCTTTCTGACACTTTGTCTTCATACCCTACTTCCTCACTTTCCCTACAACATCCCTCACAACTTTCTCTGGTCGTCCTCAAATTTCATTGGGTAGATACCGACCAGCTTTCCCTCACCCAAACATCCCGGATCGGGGCTGATGGGGGAGGGGACAACGCCTCCTCACCCTAGAGCTCCGTTTTGGGGTGATGGGTTTTAACAACCTGCTTCACCCCCTACCTTCATCTTCCTCGCATAACCTCTCCTTATTTCTGCAGACTACTAATTTTACGCCCTGTCCAGGGTGGACTCGCCATGCTGAAGAAACTAGTAGGAAGTGTGGCCCCTAATGGCGGAAGCTGGCTTCGCCGGCCTCGTATTCACCACTAGCTGAGCGGACTAATGCGGGGGGGGGGGGATTATTGTTTGCATCCCGCGATAATAACAGGGTGCCGATGCCCACCAATGAAAAAAAACACTCTTGATCAAGCAACCTTTTCTAGCTCACTGGATACGATCATGGACTTCTCTTCGGAGCAGGCGATTCCGAGGCCTACAAGACAGCTTCTATCTCATCCTTAAACTGAAATCGTGGCACCAACCACTTTTAGGTCGCTCCCTCGCAATATCAACCAACCTTATAGGGCTCAACAGCACCTCATCCTTTGCCGAAAATCGACGACAAACCTAGATAGCATACTAGCGCCCTCTGCTTGGTCTCGCTATATATCCTTACGTGTTCCAAAAGAACAAAAGGTCTGTGGCTTACATACGTACCAGATTTCCCGACATTCATTACACATAAATCAGCCACAAACCAGACATAGTGCTCACTAGCACTATCTTCCCTTACAAATACTTAATTGAACAGGGCCCTCCTATCCCTTGTAACTACCAGGCTATCCTTATTAAAATCTCAACTGCCCCCATTCAAGTCCCTATCCCAGAACGCAAGAGCTACGCTCGAGCCAACTGGGATACTTATCAACGACTCCTCGAAAATTACAACCTTGATCCCTTAATTAATGCCACTCTAGAAGAGATTGACGAGGATTTAGATAAAATTAATGATCATTTATTAAAAGCCAATAAGAAAGCCATTCCCCGAGTTAAATAGAAAACTCTTCCTGCACCTTCTTCGACCCTAGAATGAAATCCATCGCGAGGGAATACGGGGAAAGGATCAATGGACTAAACCTCACTGGCCCTAGCATCAGTACGCACAGACGAGCACGA